>VKOC01019818.1:0-36610 GCA_009364415.1 Spea multiplicata | reverse complement strand
TAGCATTATCTCCAGATTATTTGGGGAGGAGAATGCAGCTGGTAATAATAGAATTAATTTACATTTACCAAGGGTTTTCATGATATTTGTTGTGGATTTCTATTAGTATGCCAATTTGTCACTGAAGAATGGACGTTAGAGTGATTTTTTAAGCATTTATGTTAATATGCATTCATTTGCTGAAAGAAAAAAAAATAAACCAACTTACCTTTAGGAGAAGCTGCAGCACCACAGTTGCAGCTCACCACCCCAACAATGGTACCATTTTTTGAACCAGTTTTGGCTGGTTGAAACTAGCAGGAAAACACTCACATTGAAGGGACTGCTTTCTGTGCAAGCAAGGAATGGTCTCACTTGGGCCCCTCAAACTCACATGACAGTGCGGGGGCTAGCTGGTGTTGGGTATAGCACACATGTGGGAGGGGGGGAACAAATACAAATGCATGGGGGGTCTTCCAAATCCCTCCATGCACTTGTAAGGGGGGGGGGAATGTGAAGGGGTCACTTCGAGATCATATGCATAAAAGTGAATATAATGGCTTGAGTTTCATTCTTGAGTGAGGAATAAAATGTATGTATATAACAACATCAATACCTGGATTCACTAAAATATTACTGGTTTCGTTTCATACTTTATGTTATGTGGTCTAATATATATATATATATATGAGAAAATTGATTATTTAGTGAACAGGCTGAAATTGAGTTCCCGTGTTTAAGCATGTCCAGTGAGCAAAAACACGCATCCATCACTGATGCATGCTCCAGCAGGCTGAACGAGACAATAAATTGTGTTTTGCAAAACAATGGAACACTAATGGCTTAGTAGTATGTATGGTTTAGGAGGACTGATCTGATGTCTAGCTAATTATTGGATTATGAGCGTTCTTAACTGAAATAACCTCTGTAGCGAACACTCAAAGTTCTCATATAATGACAGGGAAAGCTACCACAGCTGACCTTGCAAAACTAATTGCAGATTTTGCCATTCATCTTACATTAGTGATGCACCCCGGAAATAATCCCTACAATCAACCAGCACATACGGTTGATGACCTAAAAAAAAAAAAAAGTGATCCCAGCTTGACGAACGCTAAAAGTGTATTTAACAATAATCTATACCAGCAAAGTCTCCTTTTCTATAAAGACATTTCTTATAGCAATAAATCCCTCTAATAGCTAAACAGAATAGACATAATCATTTGGCAAATGTTATCAACACCAAAACAAAGAATAATATGCAACTGTAGCAGCTAACCACACTGCACCCATACATGAAAAAAAAAACATTATTTTATTCCCAAAAACTGTAGGGTTATACAAAAGTGGACCATAGGGGCAATTTGTCAGTCCTAGACTACCAAATACATTTAGTGATAATATCCCCAAATATGTACATGGTTGCAACAACAGGAAGAATAACCACAAAAACTCCCATAATATGGTAAAGCAATATTGAGCTAGAAACAGAATTTAAGAGACTGGCAGCTTTAACACAAGGGGGTGAAACAAACAAATGTTCTCCTCTCCCATTAAAGTGCATGGAAGACTTTCCCTAGGCTGATTGTGTTATTGTATCACACACAACAATAGCAGAATGCCATATGATCAGCATTCATTCACAAACAAGAGCCATCCGGATGTATTTTGGCAATAAGATGTACATAGAACAAGGCTGGATATTTTTTACTCTCCCAAGAAAATCCCTGCTGAATTCTTCAGCCATGAGATCATACTAACCCTCCTTCGGTTTTTTTTTTCTTCCTATGATAGACCCCATATGGAAACAGTGACATTCCAACAAGCCACACTCAGCAACTAGAAAACGTATAAAAGCCCCCCAATAATTGCACTGTTCATTTTTAACACAGGATGAGACTATTTGTCTATTTCAAACAAATATATATTAAAAAAAAACAAACACAACACATCCTGAAATGGCTGGATTTTGCTGCCTGCTTACGATTGCCCCCTTGATTTATAGCAAACATTACCTGGATGTGTCAGTAGCTGCTGCTTGGCAGTGCCTGCATGATGATATCAGCTGGTAGTGCAGGCAGGAGGCGACAAGCAGGAAGCCAGGGAGGGCTAGTAAACGCTTTGTTCTGCCTGCAGTGAATCACAGGCAGACAGCGAGCCCAATCACAACATCCACCTCCACGCAAGTAAATATTCCTTGATCTGGTATACCCTCCCTTCTGGGGTGTGTAAGCAGACCACCCATCGGCACAGACGATCCTGTTCACCCCCCAAACGCAACAAGCACTGGCAGGGAAGCGGCATCTGCTTGCACTATGCAGAGAAAAGAGTTACACTGCCTTCCCCTTTCTTCTATCTAAAGCATACCTTCCCATATCCTAACTGCGGAAATCAGAGGAGAAGAAGAAGAAGAGGAGATACCCCAGCGCACAGATAGCTTTGCTCGGAATGCCATGGGCTCTTATCATAGCGGAGTAAAAATGCCAGTGGGTGAAAATACAGGCAAGCTTACCCTCCAAGGGCAAATGCATTACCGTATTACCCGGACTTTGACAAGTACTTTTGATTAGTTGTTGTGAGGGTATCTTGAAACACAAGCTGGCAAAAAAAAAAAAAGCATTCCAGAGCTCGTCTCACTCCAGCTGCAGGGGACTGCAATTCCCACAATGCCCAGCCACGGCACGGGGGTTGTGCGCCGATGCCCATGCCCTTTCCAGATGTGCGGGTAATTATTATTATTATAGCGTCTCACTGATCAGATCTGCAGAAGGAACAGGCGAGTGTGTGTGTGTGTGTGTAATATGATCAGGAACACACACAGGCTAGTGATCAGAACGGACCAACAACGAGGCTAACATTAAAACTGGTGCAGCACAACAAGCTGGAAAGCAGCACAATCGCTCTAACCCCCCCCCCCCCCAGCCGACCTCTGGGCTTCAGATCGCCTGCACAATACAGCACTTTACACGCAGGGCTGCTGATTCGGATTATTAGAGGAGCGATGGTTGTTAGAAAGCACTCACCTGGTTGTGAAATAACACCCCGAAGCCCAGCACCATGGCAGGCTGCTTGCACCGAGCTCCCTGCACTAAGCTCCTTGCTCTGGGTTGTGTCTGCCTGGGCTGGTCCCGTCTTCGCACGCTACAGATTATGTAGAGGAAAGGGGTGTTGCTTTTTTTGTTGGTTTTGTTTTGCAAACTTACAGAGTAAAGAGAAGTGTATTGAGAACCAGATCGTGCCCCCCCCAGCCCTCCTCCTGCCTGCTCACCACAGCTGCACTTCTACATAGTGTCTGATGACTTGCTTGGCAAGCTGCTAACCGGTATATTGAGGTTATGGATGTTCATAACGAGGAAGCTAAGCACCACACCCTAATATGTGCTAGTAACCCTTTATTAGCCTTGCATGCACTTAACATGTGCTTAGGGGCATGGCGGTCTTAAAACAAAAGACAGCTGTGGTGGGTCATGCAGAATTCCCCGCTGTTAGCTATACAACTAGCTGGGATGAGATCTGGCATTTGAAAATGGGACACTTATGAATCCTTCAGGCAACAATCATCAAAGACTGGCCTGCAGTATGGCCAATTCAAAATTACCAGTTTTAAATGGCTTTCCTGGCAACCTTAAAAGAACTTGGGTATGCCAGCTTTTCACGGCTGGGTACTTGTATGTGTATAGAAGGAAACAGATAAGGGAGAATAGCAATTAGAATCACCAATCTGGTTTTCACTCCACGGCCACTTTTTTCCATCTCGGAGGGAAACCTGTTAAACCTACCATCTATTTAGACAGGACTGGGTGAGCAGTTATTTCTTAGAAGTACAGCTTCAAGATCTTAACATTTATTGTTCATAAAGGGTCGGTCAAACTCGGAATGGGCCAAAAAATGTGAATTTGTGTGTGTGAGTGAGTGTTAGCATGAATGTGTGTGTGCAAGTCTGGGCATGAATGTGTATTTGTAAGTGAGTGTTAGCATGAATGTGAATGTGTGTTTGTGTTTTAGCATGACTCTGTGTTTATGTGTGAGCATGAATGTGTAAGTGTGTGAGAGGGACTATGTGTTAGCTTGAGTATGTGTGTTAGTGTAAGTACGTGTTACCGTGAGTGTACGTTTGTGTAAATAGTTGTGCCAGTACATATAAGTTACCAGGGGGCTGATGGGGCCATTTGGCTGTACCTGCACGACGGGACAGAAAGCACCAGCCCTCCCCAGTATGTGCATTTCGAAAGATGGTTCTTATGGAAGGCCTTTAGGCTACCAAGAGAGGTAATGTCAGACCACTGCTCAACCTTTTTTGAATTGCATAGATCTGGTATATTTAATTGTCTGGTTTCAACTAGCTATGCAAATATAGTAGCAAGCAAGCTTTCTGTTGCACATAGCTCAATTTTTGCCCGATTTTTGTGAAATTGGTAGATTTCAGGCGTTAAGCAGGACTACCAGCTTGTTATTAAAGTGGTCAATGGTGGCTTAATGTAACCATTATGTAGGGTGTCACGCATATACCAATGTGAAAAAGTAAAGCAATCAGTGGAGACATTCTATTGAAAACTGCCAGGGGATCCTTTATGTTCTCCTTTTATGGAATTTTTCTCAGGTCCATTTTGAACAAATATGTATTAGGACTTGATTGTGGTCTTTGACTTCCTGCCATTGTTTGCCAATTGTTTTGGGATTCTATATTATTCGGCCTCTATTTTGGGCTTTGGGCACTATGGACTGAATGCACTGAATTGCACCTTTTTGCTACTTTGCATAAGAATTGGCCATTTCATACAGTGGAGGGCTGGTATCATTCAGCCTGGGGTAGGATTTCAGCCAGGTTGGCCAGTATTCAAAGCAGCCAGAACCACGTTTGTAAAACAACAATGCCCTTTGTTGACTATTCAGACTGATCAGAAAAACATTAACCGAAAGAAAATGCATAAAAACAAACAGATATAGACAATTAGCAAATTCTCTCTTAAATGCCTTGTTACTCTTGTGGCAGTATGCGGAATTCCAGGTATAACACACAATAAAGCTTAAGGCAGTGATCCAACATCTTTAAATCAGACAAGCAGAGAGGGCCATTGCTCTCTGTCACTTTACCAGCCCTTCCCTTGTTTCACATGACTCAGATAGAACGATACCTGGGAACTCTCCGGGTTTGACACACCCCGCCCCCGACCATTCTCCCTTTAAAAGGGGGTGTTACCCTCCCACTGACATCAGTGGGAACTTCCACCGGCATTACGGGACTGCCCGCTGATGTCAATGGGCAGCCCTGGCCGCGTCCCGAGCATGTCACTATGTAAAACAAGTGGCATGAGCATTTAGATGTGTTAAAAGCACATTCTGTTTCAGGGGATGTTGCTAAACATAAATTGGCTCATTGTTAAGCAATGGCACCAACTGTGTAGAACACTATATGGTAAAAATTTAAGGTATGTAAAACCTCCATTCCTGAAAGGGTTAATTTAACTCTATCTGTATCTGTTACCGACAAAATCTGAATGGGTCTTGAAAACGTATATCACTGTACATCTTACTCTATGAATGTTGGCCCACTATAAGTATCACAAGTGTCCTACGTTTTTACAGTACTCTTGAAAAAATGGCTCCTCACCAGGGACCGTGGGTTCGGATGGTCTGTAGAGGTTGTTGATCGTTCAGATGGCTTGATTAGGATGATGGCTGAGAGTGTTAAGAGTGAAGGTTGTATGCTTCTCAAAAAAGGTGTGTTTTCAGAGAGGGGACAGTTAACAAATGGGATTCCTTCAAATGAGGAAGGAAAGGAGAGAATGGCATGGGAGCTGAGGTAGGGTGATGGCAGAAGGGAGGGAGAGATGTTGACTGTGGAGGGGTTGTCAAGGGAAAAGGGAGATGGAATATGTTTAGGGGAATAGGGGAAAAGAAGAGTAAAAACATGTTGGGGCTCATAGGAAGGATTAGGGCGATTGGGACAAGCAATTAGGTGAGTTAACAGTGGATTGCACAAGGTCAGGGCCGGCTTTGCCCGGGACTTAAATTAACCCCGGCATGAAAGCCGGAAAGCTGTTACATTTCAAATGCCCGATCGCGCGATCCGGGTTGCGTCACTGCCCTCCGATGAGGCACAGACGCTGCGATCTCTATACACTTCTGTGAGGACCTGCATAGAGATCACCAATGTCTCTCAAACCCTCTCCCGTCCGAAAAACAGTGAATGATAAAAAAACTCTGTAATTCATTTAAAAAATAATACAAAATCATTAAAAAAATAATATAAATAACACTCACATTGTGACACCTCACTTACTCTAACCATTTTGTTGTAAAAAAATATAAAAAAATAAAAAAAAAAAATATTTTAAGAAATTAAATTAAAAAAATATATAAGAAAAATTAAAAAACCTTGCCCCGTTCACAAAAACACCCCCAAACCTGTAGCCACCTACCAACACTATACAAAAAATGTACCATCCTTATTGTATGATCTGGTGCTGGGAAAGGTACTGGAAAAATCTAATAATACAACTTTGGATTCATCTGAAATCACGCACACCTGAATGATAAACTTGGAGGCGCGATTTCCCCACTCAATTACCTAATTTTGGGCGGTTTATGAAAGGCAAAAATGTAAAAAAAATTTAGGTGAAATTTCGCTAGTTTTTACTGAATTTCTCATTCTAAATTTTCAGCTAATCATCCAACTATGGTATCAAAAGAAAGCTCTATCTCTCCTTGAAAAAACAATATATAAAGTTTACATGGGTACACTATTCACAGGAAAGGAGAATAATCGCTGAATCGCAAAAATGGCAAAATTGCTCTGGGCTTTGAGGTACCAAAAAACCCCTGGGATTGAAGATGTTAAAACATCGGGGGGAGGTTTGTCTTTTTTAGGTTTATTTAACATCCTCGATGTTAACACGGAGGATGTTAAATAAAGTTAAAACAAAAAAAAAACGGTGTTTTAATTTAAGTCCCGGGCAGGGGTGTCGAGTGGTCGCTCGTGAAGTTTTCAGCAACCGCTTGGCGCCCCTCACGCTCCGTGACTCCGTTGCGGTGCCGACGTTTGATGCTGAGCGCCGCAATTATTCTGCCACTCGGCTGTGAAGCGTGCAGAGCGGGAAGACAGACGCGGGACTCCGGCAACAAGGTAAGTAAGGATAGGGAGAGGGGGAAGGCAGTGAGAAGGGGCAGAGGGGGGAGATTTTTTTCCTAGCTTAACAATTGCTATTAAGCTAGACAAGAGCGCACCAAGGTTAGCCATTTGAGATCAGCAGGGTATGAAGACAGGCAGGACAGGGACATGCCAGGTGAAGACAAGGGGTTACAGCAGGAGATGAGGAGTTTAGGGGTGCACTGATATAATCATATCAGGTGACACCAAGATGTTACAGCAGGTGGTGGCAGGTTCAAGGGCGGATTTAATGCACTTAGATAGTTATACCTGTAAGAGAGGGAGATGGTTGCGATTAATACAGATTGCTGGTGAGTAGTTGGATGAAAGCATGAAGAACAGGTATGGATGCCTGGATAGTCCAGCGTAACTCTTATTTGTCCAATTATAGAGTCCACTTGGGATTTCTAGTTGCCAGGGTGACCTGGCTGTAATCAGTGCAATATGAATAGAGATCCCTTTAGGAATCTCTTGTACATCTAATGTATTCCAGTTATGTCAAGGCATTTGCTTTTTCCTGCATGGTAAGCATAGGTTCAGGACTGGAAAGAGTACGTGACTAGGCAGGAGATGAGGTCCAGAAGTACAAGCCGTGGGTCAAACTGGGAGAGCCATACCTAGAGCAGTGGGGGGGGGGCAAATAGGGGCAAGAGTTAGGGACAAGGTCAGGTGCTGGAGCAAGTTCAGGTAACAAATGCCAAGCCGCAGCAGGTTACACCAAAACAGCAACTGTTTTTAGGAAAGCCCAAGTTGTTTAAGTTGCAAAAGTCCAGCCCTATGTAAAAATTAAGTGGACACTTTAAGATCCACTACTCACTATTCACTACCATGGTCCCCATGAGCAGAGAGGTCAGATCCACCGCTGCAGATAGTCCCATGCTGGATAAATATAAGGAGACTCATTAGAAAGGAGTGGCTTCTGACAGTTTTAAAACTAACACTTGTTTTACAGTTAACCTAATGTTTAGCAGACATTTTCACACATAACTATAAAATGACTGTTACCACAATAAACCCCAATAATATCAGTGTATAGGACATCCATGAGAAATAATGTAGTCAGCATGAAGAATCAGAACTTTAGTGTCCTATATGTAAAGTTTTGCTTCCGGTCTAAGGTATCAGCCTGTGGTCAAACAATGCTTTTTTTCTGGTGTTAAACATCTGCCAAAAATTAATTAATTCTTAAATATTCTAATGCTCTTTAACGCAAGATCCTAAATTTACACATCTCTGTTTGTAAAAGCAAGATAATTAGGCTTATCATTAAAATTCATATGCTGAAAATTCTAAGCTCATTCCTCAAAAAAATCAAATGTTGCCAGAGATTATAAACACTTTGTCAACTTTTCCATTGAGGAATTTATTTACTTATTCATTTTGGAAGTCATTAGCTATACAAATATTCTCTCACAATTTCTTTTTATGTTTAAAATCGCTCTCGGACAAACGAAGTTTAGCAGATATTTCCCAACAACTCCTGCTAAGAGGTCACATCCAGATGTTACGCTGCCTCTGGAGATGTTCCTTGGGCGACTAATTCTGTAGCTGGCGGCTTGTCAACAAAATAATGAAAACCATCTGGGATTCAGTGAGATATACTTCACAATCACTGCGTAGTGAAGCTGGGAATCTGTATTGTTGTTGAGTGTCTGTCATCATGAACATTTTCCCAGATATCGCAGTCCCTGGGGAAACGGAACACAATGCTATCTAATGTTGTCCTTTCAAAAATGACAACATTTAGGTTGGCAAAGTTACATACAAATAAATTAAATGAACTAGGTTCTGAAGATTTTTAAGCAGGTTTTTTTTATTTCAAGGTCACAAATACCAGAAACCATTCTAAATTATCTCAGCATATTCAATTTAAAATGTTCTAAATGTTCGAATTGCTGATGCAGAGAGTTAATTGGATAAGTAAGTAATAGCTAGGTGTTATGTATCCTTGCTTTGAAAGTAGTATAAATCATTTTAATTTTGATGCTTGTATTAAAAAAATGCATTATGCTTATGGTCCTCAAGGACTGGAGTTGTGCACCCCTGTTCTAAAATGTCATTGGCCAAGGTGTAATAACTGTTAATATTTAGACGTTGATAAGTACGTGGAATAGCCCTCCAGTAAAAAATACTCTTTTGTTAAAGACAAAGCTAAGGTTTGATATTTTACAGCATGACGACAAATGGGCCTACAACACAGGCTGGTTATGCATAACCCATTTTTTTTTTTTTTTTTTTTTAAGAATTGTACTACAATGATATATAAAAAAAGGGCATAACATGATGTCTGGAATGATTATGCTGAATGCTCTTAGTATACCTGACTTAATACAGGTTTGAAAAAAATATGCAACAATTCAGAGCTGGGCACAAGAAGTATGGAATTTAGGAAATATTTAAGGAAACGTATAGATTATCACAAACACTTATTTTTCTGTGCTTAAAGTTAGTTAAAACACGACCCAGACAAGGCCACAGAGGAGGATGAAAGTTAAGATGAGATGCGTCATAGAAACGGTTGTTTCATACAGATGTTTGGTTGTTATAAATAATGAGTTGAATGAATCGTGTATGCAATCGAACACTTAAATTCACATATCCATTTGTGATGATGTTTTCGATTTTTTTTTTATTAGTTTCTATTAAATACCATTAAGGTTGGCCTGTATGTTTTTCATGTTTTTGTGAATACATAATAGAGTTGGCAAAAAGAATGTATTTTGTTAATACGGCATCAGAATAGTTCATTGCATTATGTCTGGTGAAATAATTTGGACTTAGAGGTGATATACGGTAATGAAATCATTATTTATTGTGCATGAAATATAAAAATAATGACCAACAGATACATCGCATGCTGAAGCTATTTTTATTTACTTCCTAAAGGCTTTTACCCTTTAAACAATAATAACAAATAATTAATATGGGAATATAAGGATGCACTCACAGCATAATCTTAAGAAATGCTAACAATTACCGGTAGTCTGAGAAGCAATTCAATGCCAAGTAAAACATGCAGGCAGCTGAAATTGGAGGTCTGTGCAGATTAGTCACCTTCCTCACCAGGTTGATGGTTCAACTATAGGTATATAAACCGATCAGCCATAACATTATGACCTCAACTCAAAGGTTATCCAAGATTAACATAAGTCTAATGTACACCCTAGAGGCAACAAAACAATTGAGCACTGAAGGGTTAAGAGAGTCATTCTATTTTAATTACCGGTACTATTATCTTAAGAAACTATACCCATCTAAGAGAGTATGATTTATGTCTTAAAGAGGAAGTATCATCCATTGCATCACTTTTAGCATTATTAATGAATTTAACCCCCAGAGTGCCACCTACTTGCTCCATATATTTATATATGGCATAGCGGACCTCCCTGGGCAGCTAGGTACGTCGTACGTATCAGTACTTTTGGTATCTCTGCCCCATCAGCAGCTTCTAGCATTTGGGAAGTTGTCCTGAGTGAGGGAAGACCTTCTCTAACTCAGCAAGACACATTGTTTCTCTTAATGAGCTTAATGATGGTTCATATGTGATTGTGCGGCTTTAATTACATTATCTGACCAGTCTTCAGTCCCCACACAATTGTGGGGACCAGCCCCGACCCTCCCCTGCAGCATGATCGCTTGATGACAGCAATCGTGCATCGGTAATCATTTCAATGCAGCACTCGCTTCTAAGCTGCTCCTGTGGCGTACCAACATTGAAATAGTATATAAAAAAATTAAAATAAAATAAATTATTATAACAAACATCTGGTCACAGGCTGACACATCCCATTAGTGACAGCTGACAAATAGAGAAAGAAATCATCTAGGTTATACAGTTAAAAAATGCACACACATTATTAATAAAAAATAAACATTTAATTTTTAATGTTTTCATTGTTTTAATGATTATTAACTGACAACGACCTGATCACTGATTTGTGACATTTGAATCTAATAATTTGCAACCTGATCGCTGATCATGATGCCTATTACTAACACTATACAGCCATATTGTTTTTTTTTTTACTTAAAGTTTTTATTGTTTTAGATATTCCTTTACAGACAAAATAGTGCATAGAAAATGACAAAGGTACATCATATTGCTCATGTCATAGAACAAATGAAACAGTTTGTTAAACCCATACAATGAGTCCAGAGATATGCACGAAAACAGTACATAGGGTTGGTCGAGGAGTCGAACATTAAAATCTATCTGTACCCAACACTATCACTATCCATTAATGGTACCCAGTACCAACTATGCTATCTCCTAACCCCTAACATAAACATAATCACTAAGCGGTTCTAATTATTGTCATCATAGCAGATTTTGAGACACCAAAAAACATTGTCCTTAAAACCAAGTGAATCTACTTCAACAAAATGTATAAAGAAGGAAGGACTCCAGTGAGCCCTATGCATCCTGATAAATGTGAAACGGCAAAAGAAAGAACTCAAAATACTGTGTTCCCTACATGAGATGTATGTTCCTGGCTCAACAGTTAAAAAAAAAGTGAAACCACTCTCACGATCTGGTGGTGTCTTGTGACTTTAAAACTTTGACATACTACAGATGTGGTAGCAGCTCAGTGTATAGAAAAAAGGTAAAGAGCCCCTCCCCCCCAAAAAAGTCTGTTTTCCCGTTAGATTCGTGTTTGAGGTGCATCATATAAAAAAGTTATATTAGGTGTTTTTAAAATTCTCAGGTAATCTTACTCCAAAAATCATACCTTTTATGTTTTTACGGTGAAAAAAGTTGAAACCCCTTTGCACTCTCTTGATCCAGGTAGTCCAAAGCATACCTGTTGGATTTGTAATTGCAGTGGGCCCTAGAAAGGTAAGTGGAATGTTTTCAAGGGGTCTTCTTTAAGAGAATGTATAATTGAGGTGGTTATTTTGGTGTTTTGGAGGTAGTTGTCGAGGTGTGGATTTTTTATTTAGCTGTGCAGAGTTCTCAAAACCTCTCATGAATTGGGGGTTTCTCATACATACCATATATACATCATACGTATGTGTTGAGGAGACATGGAAGATTTTCTTGTTTCAGGTTGCCCAGCATGCAGCATTCATCTTTAAACATGAAGCATTTGAAGAGAAATCTTCTGTTCCTGGAAGATTTGTAGTTGCCATGGGCTACCTACAATATAAGTGGAGTGTCTGTCTAATCTCCAAGGGTTGTGCTTTCAGGTAATATATATAGTTATTCGGGTTATTTTGATGTTTAGGGGTATTTATCCACACCAGATTACAAGGTGCATGTTTTTGGTTAAAATGTCTTGGCTTGAAACCGATTTGTGCACTCATGATTTGCGGCAATGATTATGAAATGTTACTCAACTAACTTTTGAGAGATACATAATGATACATCCCATTATGTTTTATTTGCAGTGTATGAAAAATAAATGTTCCACCACATATGATATATTGTACCTTCTTCCTTTCCACATCTCCATTTCTAGATTATGCTGGAGATGTGGAAAGGAAGAAGGGTACAATATATCATATGTGGTGGAATTGTGAGGAAGTAAAGAGAATACTAAAAATCCTTTTCAATATTAGTAATGAAATATTTGGATGTAACATTGAGCCAACTCCCAAGGTATTTATTTTTCATATGGGCCTTACAAAATTACATAAATTACAGAGAAACCTGATAGTCCAATTAATATTAGCTTGCAAATTGGTTATAGCAAGAAATTGGAAAAAGATGGGCAAAATATCCTGGGATGAGATATATGCTCAACTCAATCCCAATTCCAATGGAAAAAGGATATTATGCAAGAATAGCCAAATGCAAGAAACATAAGGACATCTGGGAATTATGGATAACCCGTACAAATTTAGAGATTGAGATATTAAAGGAATAAAAAGATAAGCACACAATACCCTAGGAGATACCTAACTTATTACTGTATTTGCTTGATTATCGGACAAGGTTTTTCCAGAGCAAATGCTCTGAAAAATACCCCTCGTCTTATAATCGGGGTCGTCTTATAATCAGAACTCAAGCAGAAGTTGTCTACACGAATCGCGTAGAACCCTACACGCCCAGATTAAGCACCAGGGACTCAGAAGCAACGGTAAGTTTGGAGGAGGGAGGGGGACTGAGTGTTAAATGGGAGGCATAAGGCATTTCTGGAGACAGAGTGCTCTGTGAAATGCCTTTTAACCCCTTAACGCCACTCTGCCTCCAGAAATGCCTTATAACCCTCTATACGCCACTCTGCCTCCTGAAATGCCTTATACCCTCCTATATGCCACTCTGCCCAATAATATGCCTTTTAACCCCCTAAATGCCAGAGTGGCATATAGGGTTATAAGGCAATTCTGGAGGCAGAGTGGTACATAGGGGGTCAAAAGGCATATCATGGGGCACAGTGGCATATAGAGGGTTAAGGTGTATCATGGGGCACGGGCATTTAGGTTAAAGGCATATCTGGGGCACAGTGGCATATAGGGGTATAAGGCATTTCTGGGGCAGTGTGGCCTAGCCTGGGGGCATATGTGCATACCTGGGGGGGCAGGTTTGAAGAAAAAGGAAATAAAAACAAAATATTTTTCTCAATCATAGCTTTTATTAACAAACAATTGTTCCACATAGTTTACATGATTAACATTTACTGGTAAAACTTTTTCCTATAGGGTCGTCTTATATTCAGGCTTTTTCTTTTTTTCATAAATTAATATTCAGATTTTGGGGGGTTGTCTTATAATCAGGGTTGTCTTATAATCGAGCATCGGTATTATTTTAGAGATGGATGATGATATGAGTGTAGAAATGGTTAATCTTTATTATGATCTTATATATTTCCCCTTGAAACATTTTTTAAGGGGAACTAATATAAATATTATACCATTCTTTTGAATGTTTGTTTTGTATTCTTTTACGTATTAATATATGTATTTTTTGTATGTAAATGTGTTTTGTACTTATTTATACATGTACTTTTGTATGTTTATAATAAAAAATAAATAAATAAAATGTTAAAAAGCATTCATAAAAAAGAAAAGTGTGCTCATTTTATTGCCCTTAACGTGAGATTTTTTTCATTTGGACATTTTATACCATTTTATTCTATAGTGAAATATATATGCACATGTTTAGCTGTAATTTTCTTCTTTCTCATTTACTGTACCCACACAAGTTAAATGTGTTTTCAGAAGAAAAGCTTTCTATAGATATTTTTGATATATGTATCATATAATTTACTATTAAAATAATTATAAAATAAGGTGAGAAAGCTAATAAAAATCTTGCTACATAGATTTTAATGTTAGTCTTGGATTTGTATATACCCAATGTTTTTATGTTTTTTGCATGTTATAGTATAGTATAAGTAGCACATTTCACATTTTAAAACCATTTTTTTTTTCAAAATCAGATCATAATGCCCCATGTCCTATTTGGTCATTTTAATTTACCACATCAAACCATATATGTTTGAAAACACTCCAGGGTATTTAAAATACTAGTGCTCTTTCCATGCACTAATTTTACCACCAGTCTTTGTCAAAAAATGTGGTGGTATTTTTTGTGGTTTTTTTCCATACACATTTTACTTCAGGTATGAATTTACAGCTTTTAGTATATGCCACAGTGAAACAACACAGCAATATGTGTTCAGCAACATCTCCTGAGTACAGTGTACAGAATACAACCAATGCATGGGTGTGTTGGGTTGTTTGGGGCCAAAAGGCCACATTTGGCAAGTGCGTTTTTTTTCAAATTGGATATGTGGTCATCCTGCCCCCATGTGTTATTTGGGACATCTTTGAAGCTGGCCAATTGAATTGACCCCATCAAATGATATTTTTTTGGAAACTCTGCGTCCCAGGCTATTTCAAATGACAGTATCTCAACTCTTCCCTACACACATTTTACCACCTTCTGTTTTATTTCACACACATTGTACTTCAGGTATAGCTCCTGGTATATGTCACTGTCAATCACCCCAATATGTGTTCAGCAATATCTTCTGACTACAGTGATACCACCCATTCATGGGTTTGTTAGGTTGTTTGCAAGTTAAAAGGACACATTTGGGAGGTGTGCATTTATTTGGAATTTTGACATCTGGTTAGTTTGTGCCCATGTCCTATTTTGGAAAGTACAATAATGTTACCAAGATTCTGGAGTCATCCAGACCAATACATCCCTCTGCTTCTGCTAGCAACATCCAGACCTTCCACACCTGGATGTTCTCTCTCACCATTGCTGTGCCACTGCAATCTTTGCTGAATTCAATAAGTTGGCCATCTGAGGCTCCATAAGGAGTGCAAAAAGGGTAGCCCTGTTGCTGTTGCCTCTGACACTGCCTCTCTGAAGCACCGGAACTGTAAGCAAGATAATGAATCTGCGGTGGCTCCTCCCTGAAACGACAACGGCCTGCTAGGTGTCATTAACAGCAGCCACTGATTTCAATTCTGAACATCAAACCTCATAACTGACCATACTGCCCTCTTCTGGCAGAACTGTTGCTTGTACCTGTACCTGAACCTCTGTTTACCATGTAAGCGCCCTAAATAAGGTCCATATATACAAATAAGGATGGCTCCTTATGGGGCCCTTTGTGGAAGTGCATATACAGAATGCTAGAAAAAAATGAAAACCGTTTTTCAGGGTCAACCTGATCAAATCGTCACATCCACAAATTCACCTCTACATTTTTTTTTGACATCTAAAGTAACACTCATATTTAACAGTGCAACCTCACACAAGCTTGTCTGTCTGGGCAGAGGGGAAGGAGAACGACCTGAACCATCTGCAGCTGCTGGCGCCATTGTGGGAAGAGGTACATCTGGAGCTGACCCCCATCATCCCATTAAACGTCTATTAAACCCTTGAGAACTCTTACAAAGTCAGTCTCAGCTCCTATACTACCACTCCCATCATGCAAGGTTGTACTATATCATTCAGATGTGCCTTAAGCACTCACACTCCACGATTCTCCTTTGCCACAGACTGAAGGTCTTTATGATGTCTGCTGTTACTGGCTTCCGCATTGCCAAAATACCAGAGACTACATCTATCCCACAGTGTTTAGAAGACTCAAAGGCTCTGCATAAGATATTTTACCCTTACATCAGTCATTATCTTAAGAAGATTCACATTGATAAATAGCACCAACTAGATGCTTGACATGAAATTGATGTTACAGTGTGAATTTGGTTGGATGCCCATTGCAATGTGCTTAGCTAAAAGTGTTTGGAATGTGCTGCATCTTGGAAAACATGCTCAGAATCAATACAGTTTGTGTAATTTGCAGCATATTCATGCAAGGCACTATATTCTCAGCCATTAAACACTGAAAACCATTGTCTCTATGTGGAGCTGAAGTAATTACTAAACTGTTGTTGAATTCAAATGTCAAGATGCTATAAAGTGGGAGTAAATGGTATTTTTTTCTAACTTCTTAAATACAAATCAATGTTATTTTATGTGTAATTGCCTTGTTGGACAT
Source organism: Spea multiplicata (assembly GCA_009364415.1). Taxonomy (NCBI): domain Eukaryota; kingdom Metazoa; phylum Chordata; class Amphibia; order Anura; family Pelobatidae; genus Spea; species Spea multiplicata. The sequence goes on along the minus strand of VKOC01019818.1, from coordinate 20,020 downwards.
TTTCATGCTGGTTTACCAGGAAAACACTCCTTTTGCTGTGAGGCAGCACCTGAAAACTGGGATTGTCTCACAAAATATGGAATTGTTGTGAGGCTTTATCCACGCTTTGCAGGATCATGGGCTGATTCAATCAATGGAGGTATTTGTTGTTACAGAGTGTCACAAGTTGGCTACTCAGGTAAATGGTCCTAATGACTTCCATTGCTGAAAAAAAAAGTGTGGACAGGGTTCCAAGTAAGAGAAGAATGAGGTGAGGGAAGGACAGCTGCACAAATGATGAGAGAGAGGGCAAGGAGTAGTGTGTGTATATGTATAGTGTTAGTCAATGTATGCGTCTGTGTATTTATGTATGCATAGTGTTAGAGTCAGTGTGTATGTATGTAGTGTGTGTGTGTTAGTGTATGATGTTGGATATTGTGTGCATGTGTACATGTATGTTTGTGCATGGGCATTAAAACATGGTGTTAGCATGCTAATTATATAGCATTAGCATGGACGGGTATGGCAGCACATGAATATTACTGTAAGGTGCTAGTGTCCATAAGCAAATGGTGTTAGCATGTTTGTTATTGCAACGTGTGTTAGATTATGTTAGTATTTGGTGTTAGCATGTGTGTGTGTGTAAGCATATGGTGTTGGAGTGTCAGAGATTAACCTAGGGTTAATCGTGCCTTTGAGAGGGGGAGAAAGTGTGTATGTATAACAGTATGGTTATACATACATGTTAGTTATAGGGGGGACAGCCAAAGAAATATTGGACCCAGGGGTCACTAGCCCAAGACTCATCCTCAATGAGCTCTAACAAGAAATACTGCTTTTCACAATGCACAAGGTATATTTTTTTATTAACCTGGAGATAAGTAATAGCTACCTAGGGTTTAATCACTTGTACTGTTTATGATCATCATAACTTTACTGTAATGGCCTTACTGCGTTGTCCCTAAACTGGATTTGCTGGCCACTGCAGATATGTATTGAGCTCACTCAAAGCATAGAACAGACTTAAGAAATTCTGCAGTCTCATTCATTAAGCTGAACGTTATACTATAATAGACCCCGTGGCCAAGTCGGCTCTGGAAATGTGCTACTAGACTTGGAAGTGACTTTGAATCATGGACGTATATTGGAACTCTGTATTTCATCCAGAGGCTCCGTAAACCATAGCTAATTTCCAGGCCTCTGGGTGATGAGGCCCAGTGGAAAGCAGCACTTGATCATGCCCGCTTTCCAACTGGGTTCTACCCATTCCACCAAGCATTGGTGGATTATTCACATACCCCTAAACTTCTCAGGGTGGGCTACCAGGAGTTCTCTTTCCTCTGGCTTCACATGGAGACGTGGCTGGCTGAACATGGGACCAAGCTAGCCCCAGGTTGCCTTGAGTGCACTGGGAGTAAGAGGACAAGTGGGTAGCTGAATGCCACCCCCCTGCCCAAAAAGAGAAGAAAGTGACCCAGAGACCCAAGAAGGCATTGCTTTATATTGAGCATCTGCTATAAAGCTACAAACCCATCCTGTTCTACAGTTCAACCTCAAATGCGCACACACAAATAAATACATCAGCTTACCTTACCCTCCATTCCCTTTCGCACTGTGCTGTCTGCTGCCATGCTCTCATGCACGCTCATGTTCCAGAACCTTGTGAGCTTCCAACTCCTAGATATTTCCTTATGCCAGCTGATGAGGGACTGCAGACAGCCTCAGAGACATGGGTCAAAGTTTCCATTAGCCAGAGACATGACCTCTGTGGCAACTGGATTCCAAGCCAATCCTGCAGGAGTTGGCCAACCGGGACATTTCCAATATCTCAGTATGCCAGTCTAGTTTTTTGAAATTAGTTCAAATTGGTCTGCTTACAAAAATAACAATATCTAAATATACATGTTCATTATACATTTGTTTAAGATACCATTATGGACTTATTAAAAATATTTTCTACTTGTGCAGAAGCTAACATTATAACAGATTATTTGTTAATATTGCTGAATGGGTCAAATTTAGGAGAAAGTGACTTACTTTACCATAGTCAATAAAAGTAATCAATTACATGAAAAATCTATTTTTGAAGCTCGCCATCTCCCCTTTATAAATATAGACATCAGATTATATAGCTGGGGTCATATGGATTTGTGATTAATGGTCTCTTTTTAACCTTCTATTGATTATTTGAGAAGTGCTGATGCAAAAGTTGGTTTACACTTTGCTTTAAAATGTCAAAAAAATTATTTCAATTCACTGCTGGAAGGTCATTAATTAAGAAGATATACAATGCAGACTATTACCATTCTGATAGAAGCGGCACAATTACCATATAGTCATAAAACATATTTATAATAGGGAGACTGATCATATATATGCAAGTAAATGTATCTCACTGACATCTATCAATTGTAATATATAGTTTTGTTAAAAAAGGTTAAGGTATAATTAAAGTTTCACAATAATTTGTATGTGTTATTCCACACCGATGGAGGCAGAGGAGGATCAGTGGAATATTAATTGGATGCTGTTAAGAACTGTCACTGTAGACCCTTAAATTAAACCCTTTGCATCCATTGAATGACATTACCGTATTTTCATTAAGCAAACCAGTCCTATGAGAACTAATAGCACTGTCCCTGTCACACAGACTACAGTCTTCACATGCATGTGATTGGTGTGATTTGCCGATCATGGTATTCATACCATTTCACATCTCTCTTTCCTTACCTTATAGTGATGGTGAAGAAGGGAAGATGTGAGACATTTGTATTAGAGGTTTAGAAGGGAGTTATATAGGCATAATTAAAAAAAGGAAAATCATTGCTACCGCTTTTAATGTAATGCTGTTCCACTTACCTATCACCTCTTAGTATGAACTTGTGTGCATCGGGGTTCCCGTTTTTGTGGATAAGCAAAATGTAAAACCACTCACAGCTGGCGGTCATTGTCGGACCAATTTAAGAACAAAACTCATGCCGGAGATACGCGTGTTTAAAAACGCAAACAACTCGCAACTTTAAATTTCAAAAAAGAAATATATATAAATACAGTATCTAACAAAAGTGAGTACACTCCTCAAATGTTTGTAACTATTTTATAATATCTTTTCAAGTGACAACACTGAAGAAATAAAACTCTGCTACAATGTTAAGTAGTAAGTGTACAGCCTGTCTAACAGCGTAAATTTGCTGTCCCCTCAAAATAACTCAACACACAGCCATTAATGTCTAAAACTTGGCAACCCCTAAGTGGAAATGTCCATTATTTTCCAGCACTGCATTAACCCTCTTGGGCATGGAGTTCACCAGAGCTTCACAGATTGCCATTGGACTCCTCTTCCACTCCTCCATGATGACAACACGGAGCCGGGGGATGTTAGAGGCCGTGCACTCCCCCGCCTTCTGTTTGAGGATGCCCCACAGATGCTCATTAGTTTAGGTCTGGATACATGCTTGGCCAGTCCATCACCTTTACCCTCAGCGTCTTTAGCAGTGGTCATCTTGGAGGTGTGTTTTGGGTCGTTATCATGTTGGAATACTGTCCTGCGGCCCACTCTCCGAAGGGAGGGATTCATGTTTTGCTTCAGTATGTCACAGTACATGTTGGCATTCATGGTTCCCTCAATGAACTGTAGCTCCCCAGTGCCGGCAGCACTCATGCAGGCCCAGACCATGACACTCCCACCACCATGCATGACTGTAGGCAAGACACACTTGCCTTTGTACTCCTCCCCTGTGAGGGGTGTACTCACGCGAGATACTGTACATTTTCATTAAATTCCAAACTCAAACACCACACTGAGCTGACGGTTTATGGAAAACCTGATAAAGCCCTACATAAACTTTAATAAGTCAGATAGTCCATCTGTCAAAACCCGGGTAAGCCGGTCAGGTAGGAGCCCAGTTGCAGGGATACCAGGGGCTCTGTCCATACCCCTTGATGCATCACGACTGGTAGGTAGGTACAGACAGGCACACAACAGACAGAAAAGCAGGACTGGGACTGGCAAGGCTGATGCTGAGAAAGAGCCAGGCAGGGCCCACTGGCAGGGCACATGGCTTGGATAGGTAGGTGAGTCTGGGACACGTCAGGGTCTGGTACACAAAGCTGGATTGTGAACACAACCAAGGTCATACACAGGAGATCAGAACGAAGTACACAGAACTTTAGCTGCAAGCAGGCTAACAGAAACCAAAGCCAAACAATGCAAAGGCCCAGACTGAAGAGCAGAGCAGGTATACAAGGGCAGGGCTAAACTCAGGTAACGTGGCTCAGCTGCCCAAGTAATTAGAAAGGGGTGCTCCTGAGAGGGAAGGGTGGCCACTAGTGGCTGCAGGTAGATATGACAATGTTATAATTATCACATAGCCCAGGGTAGCAGGGTAGAACTCTGACACCATCTGGGTGATCATAACATTCTTTTGTTTACTACAAAGCAGTACTCTACTCCAACATATTAAAACTCTTCTAGTGGGTAGGCTTGAGTTGCCTCTGCCTGATTTATAATTAAATCCACTTTCAAGAACTCCCCCACATTAACTATATATGATGAAGCAACTGTTTCAATTTTTCACAGTGATTTGTCCTTTTGTATTGCAAAGCGAAGTTTGCTAATCTGAAATGTTCAACATAGTTTAGTGAGTAAACTCCAGAGTTTTTGATCAGTTTAGAGCTGGCTGCAAACATTCTATAAAGATTCCTCCAGCAGGAGGTCATCACTATCAATAATTTATTAAGATATTATAACATCAAAGTCTTCTGCTGCCTTTCAGTTTACCAGTTTGTCGCTAAAGAGAAAATGATCCTGGAAAGATCTTGTGGAAACTCTTCTTCAAGAGATGATAATGCTTTCCCGTTTGTAAGATGATAATTGAAGAGGGGGCCCTGGAACTTTAACTCCTTTGTGACACCAGCTGTTTTAACATTTCTGCGGTGCTTTTGTTTAGCTGTCATTTTCTTCTCTCATTTACTGGACCCACAAAATTATATATTGCCAATGGAATTTACCCCATCAAACCATATATTTTTGAAAACTAGACACCCAACGATATTTCAAATTCTAGTATTTTAACTCTTTTTATCCACTAATTCTACCACCAGTCTTTGTCAAACTTTGTGGAAGTTTTTTTTTCCCCACACACTTTTGGTATGCACTTGCAGCTCCTGGTAAATGTCACTGTCAAACAACACCCCAATATGTGTTCAGCAACATCTCCTGAGTACAGTGACCCCCCCCCCCATGCATGGAGTCAGGTTATTTGGGAGGGAAAAAAACACCTTTTGAGAGGTGTGCATTTTTTTGGAATTTGGACATCTGGTCATTCTGTGCTCTTGTCTTATATTTGGGACATATTTGAACCCAGCCAGTTCTATTTGCCCCATCAAATCATACTAATTTTTTATGGGACTTGCCCATAAAAATAAACATTTATACCAGTATATTTATTTATTTTGTTTCACATTTTGTTGGAACTGGAAGACTCCCCTAACGGTGACATCAATGCTGAAATATTTTTACATGTTACCACGTTACATGTTAAAGGTTTTTTAACTTTTTTTTTTCTTTTCTTACTTTTTAACATTGATTTTAATAATCACATTGATTAGAAACCTGGGCTCCACTGACTTGCATGGCTGAGTACAGTACCTATATTCAACCTGCAGAGGGAGCGCAGAGTTCTCAGGAGAGCCTGGAGAGACCCTCTTGGAAACTTGTTTATTTTTATTAAAGTTCAACGCCATCGGGCAAGAGGTAAAATCTCCCAGAGAGCTCCACAGTGCATCCTGGGGTGGGTTTTCGGTGTTGATGAATGCCTCGCTACTGAGGCATTTCAGCGACACAGTCGAAGTTAAGGAGGGGATCAACTAAGCTCTTTTAAATGAGGTGTCTGTCGCTATACAATGCATGGCGGATATTGGTGTTGCTCAATGTGTGGACATTGAGGCATTACAGCAACACTGTTTGGGTAAAGAAAGCCATGTGTCAAGGGGTTAAGGCCAGCAGCCGTCTGATAAGTGCAGGCTCCATCTGCAAATGCATGTTACATTTATATGCTGGCCGCACACTGCAGCAACTGATCTGCCATTAAAGTATGTGGCACTGTCAACCAGCGGCCAGGCTAATCCTGTAGGTAATTCTAAAGACGATGGCTTTCACAGTCCAGAATTCTGCAAGCATATGGAGCATATAAACAACCTCACTAGAGCCTACATTCTTCCATGAAGAGGTAAAATACGGAAAACTAAAGGCACTGTGATTAGCCCCGTAGGGCATGAGGGCTAAAATTTGGCTACGTAAAACATGCCATGAATCAGATACATTTTGTTCTGGAACACTAGTGTTACCACTACTGGCGTGTTTTATAAAAGTTAAAGAGCCTGAAAAGTATATAGAAAAAGAGGAAAAAATAGTTTCCAGCTCTCAACCAACCAATTCAATAATGAATATGTTACAACAAATGTCATCATTTCTACATACATACATCAATAAATAGCAATTGAACAATATACTACTTGATTATATGTTCTATGCTACTGTAATCACAGCATCCTGTGCTCATGCTAATTGTTTCACACGTTAATAATTGGTTTCACAGAGAAACTATTATACATCTATCCATGCACTGCTCTAGGCTTTTAGGATCCCCTAACAAAAATATTTGGTGGTGCCCCATCCCTAACATATTGAGTAATATTATTTCATGTAAATTAACCAATACAATACTTAAATATTTTTGTGCAAGATGCTTTATAGAAATCTTAACATTGTGCTAAATCTGGGTCACACCTCCCCGCAGAACAGGCTGTACCTTCCTTCCCTTATAATGTGCTAATAGCTTAATTATACAGTATATATAACATTCACCACATGAAATTCTGTATAGAAATGTGAAAGGGCTAAGAGTGAAATTACCTTTTAATAACTTAGAGCTTGTTAAAGAAATCTTACTTAACTTTTGATTTTCACTTTTAGTATATATTTCTTCAACCACAATTCCCCATTTTTAGTGTTAATCTAATCCTCACCGTAGACCTTTATTTTGATACCACTGTTCGGTGTGTATAATCCAAACATTTTAGTTGGAAGTCCAGGGGGAATGTCTGTTATGGTTCCCATGGACTGCCTGAGGTGCAAGACAATTCTCTGCACCAGGAGCCATCGTGTAGTAATGTGCACACACATCTACTAAAAGAAAAGGTTTTAAGGTACACACTCATTGTGGCCTGCAGCTCCATCACAGAGCAGCAATCCTATCATATCCTGCAATGTGCGGCAATCATGTAATTTCCAAGAGCACAATGCCAGTGAGGGAGTATGATTGCTGCACGTCACTGGGCTTGATCGGATCACCACTTTGTGGGACAGGTGAGATGTATGCACCCATCGCATGCCTGGGCCCTGAAGAAACTGCTTGGTGTGTTCTGCCATTAATCCAGACCTGCTTGCACTTAAATTCAAATATGTGTAAACACTAAGGGGGTGGGAGTGATGGAAAATTCAACTTTGGGCTATCCATTAGTTGCTCCAAATTCAGTTTGATCTGATTTTTAATGTCACTTAATTGCAAAACTCCACATTAAAGAATTTTGGAAACACTTTAATCAGACTTACTAAAAAAAGGGCTGACTTTCAAATATTAGTGAAAATCTCAATATGAAAATTGTCATCAACCCTTCCATATGACTGTTAACCAAATCAGTAGTATATAGCACACTGGGACAAAGAAAAATATATATTCAGTACATGATACAGTTATATATTTAACATGCTCTATGAAGCTCCACACCAAATGTTATTATGCACCAAGTGTTTAAATTTATGATTGAAACACTATAAGCTCCATAGTCAATTCAATAGCGTGTTTGACTAAGCTCCCTTTATCTGTAGCTACTTAGACCTATTTAAATTATTATATGTGATATAGAAAAAAAAATATATAGGAAAACATTATTAAGTGACTTCGCCACCAAGGAATATATATTTTTATAGTTATCTTATGTAGAATATATAAATCTGTATTCTCCACCCAGAATAAAGCAACATCTGTTAACACATCTGTCACTGATAAGGTTTGTAATCAAAGTTTAATGAGGTATGCCCATTATTCATTTTTTCTGCCTTATCCCAGCACAATATTTAAAAAGCGATTTGCAATATATTTTTACATTAATAAAGAGACATTTGCCTGCAAATGAGTAATGGCTCTCAATGTGTTTGCTTTAAGTGAAAAATGTACTATTATGATTAATCTATCCTAGTTTAAGATGGCTTATACCACAAAAGAGGCACTGGAGAACTATTGCATTATAGAAGCAAGCACAAGCATTGATGGATGCTAATGTTAGAGTTCCAGGGATATCTGGACACTCCACAGAATACTATGTTCTCCAAAAAAGTAGTTTAATAATCTTAGTTCAGTGCCACGCCTTTCTATTAGGACAGCACCATCATCTTCTCCACAAATCATGGATGTGTAGGGGGGGTAGCATGGCATAGGGTGGCTGTAATCACATTCCTATCATGCCAATGTTCCAGCATGTACATGCCTGGGCATGATAGGAGTGTAATTGCTGTTAGTAATTATATATATATATATATATCTACCGTATTTGCCCGATTATAAGACAAGGTTTTTTCCACAGCAAATGCTCTGAAAAATGCCCCTCGTCTTATAATCGGGGTCGTCTTATAATCAGACCTCAAATAAGTCTGACTATGAGACTAAGATCCAGATCCCCCGCAGCGATGCAGGGGACCTGGATCCTCCTGTGTTATGCTCCCCCCAACTTACCGGTGCTTCTGAGTCCCCGGTGCTTAGTCCGGGCAGCGTGTAGCGCTCTACGCAATTCACGTAGACAACTTCAAGCGAAATTTGAAAAAGTCAAAATGTATAAATATATGCAGTCAAAAGAAGTAAAAGTCTTTTGACTGCATATATTTATACTTTTGACTTTTTCTCCTGAAGAATCCAGCGTACGACTGGCGAAACGTGTAGAGAGAGTTTTCTAGACAGAGTTATCTTCAACAGTGGACTTGGGACTTTGGTTTACACAGGCCCGGCCGAAGACTTAACCTGGGGCGAAGTTTAAAATGCCGCCCCCCCGGCGTCAACGGGGGGGGGGCATTTTAAACTTCGCTGACGCCCCCCCCCCGGTACCTACCCTTTAAAGAGTCCTGCGGCGAGTCTCCTGCTCTGCCACGGTGCCGGCTTGTAATGCTGAGCCGCCGGAAATTGACGCCACTTTCCGGCGCTCAGCATTACAAGCCGGCACCAAGACCGAACAGGGAGACTCGCCGCAGAGGAGAGACAGAGGGGCGCCGAGCGGGTAAGCGAAAACCACTCGGCGCCCCTCTCTCTCTCTTCCGCTTAAAAAAAAAACGCTTGGGGCGGCCCTGGGTTTACATTGCGCTTTTGCACACTATTTATACATAGTTGTGCTCTTCTCAACTGTAAGTGTATCCAGACCTCCCTTTTTCCTGAACTGTGATGATACTGGACCATTTGTGGTCTCTTTGTTTTTATAGATTTTAGAAGATATTAAACTCTGCAGATATCCTACTGAACCTTGATGAGCCTATTTTGTCCAATGCGTTTGTGAGTGGATCTTACGCCCCTTCTTATTTTCTATTATGTGTGTACATATTACACTATTGTTGTTTTTTCTCCCCATGTATATGCGCTCCATGGTTGTCGTATTGCCAATCACAGAAGTCAGATGTTTCTTATAGTTGGCCACCAGGTTTGCACAAATCTCAGGAGGGATTTTGTCCTACTCCTCTTTGCAGATCCTCTCCAAGTCATTAAGGTTTAGAGGCTGACGTTTGGCAACTCGAACAGTCAGCTCCCTGCACACATTTTCTGTGGGATTATGGTCTGGAGACTGGCTAGGCCTGTGATTGCTCCGAAGAACAACCACAAGTGCCATCAGTAAATGGCATTGCTGCCACTCACAAGATGGCCGCATCAACTGAAATATTAATAAGTTCATTAATAAGGTCTTTCCAGGGGTACTGAATTTCAACCATGCAAGTCATTGGAGCCAAGCTCACTTATCATAATGTGATTTAAAAAGGAAAATAAAAACTAAAATAAAAACATTTGGTAACATGTAAAAATAATTCCCCACTGATGTCATTACCAGGAGCACCACCAATTCCAACAAAACATTTCCAAAAGTCCAAATATATATATGTTGCATGGAAAGAGTTAAAATATTGGCATTTTAAATGCCTATGGGCAGCCCAACAACCTCATGCATGTGGGGTATGTTGCTGAACACATATTTTGGTTGTTGTTTGAGAGATACATTCATACCTAAAGTTACATGTGTGTGGAAAAAAACAAGTAGAAATGTACAACCATAAAGTTTGACAAAGGCTGGTGGTAGAATAAGTGCATAGAAAGAGTTAAAATACTAGCATTTGAAATACCCTGGGGTGTCTAGTTTTCAAACATATGTGGTTTTATGGGGGTAAATTAAAGTGGCCGGCTTTAAAGATGTCCCATGTAGGCAGTATGAGATGGGGACAGTATGACCATATTTGAAGAAAAATGTTTTGAAATAGCAATATGCTACTTGTACACTTGACTACACTTTTTGTGTATCGAACCGAATGTGTCTGGCCATCCACGCTGCATTAACCCCTGGTATTTTGTACTGCCTGCATAGGACTGTCTGCAGTTTACCTATACAGATATCTGGCTCAATTGCTCAAACCCTTGTTATGTTTTTAAGACTGAAGAATTTTCATGGTGAGTTATTTTCGGCGGTAGCATATCTAGCGGGGGAGGGGGAGTCGGGCGCAGGTGCCGCTCATCAGTGGGGTGCCACCATGCCGGCACCACTCCAGAGACGGACGTTAATCTCCGTCTCTAGAGGAGCTCGGTTGGGGAGGTCTGTTAACGCAGACCTCCGATGCGATGCGCAACTGATTCCGTGTGACGGGATTTTGTGACATATCCCAGCGCGCAACACTGAAGCCGCGCCCGCCGCCTTCCACGCTCACTGCACCGGCAGGATACAGAAGAGGAAGAGCCAAGAGGAAGAACGAAGAGGAGGAGGAAAGGGAGCTGTAGTGGGAAAAGTGATAGAGGAAAGGTAGGAATACATTCAGTGAGAGTGAATGTTTGTGAATGAGTGTGTGTGTGATAGTGTCATGAACCTCATCCTCACCTGCTCTCAGGCTCTCATGGCGGGCAGACACATCGCAGCGTTTCCTCTCCTCCCCTGCTCGCTGACACAGAAGCGAGCAGGGGCTCTATAGCAACGCGCCCCCCACCGATGCCGACAGAGGCCAGTGGAGAGGAGGACGCACCCACAGGTTGTCACAGAGACGCAACTCCTCCCTACGCCGGTAGGGCAGAAGACGAGTACAAAATGAATAAAAGCCCTGCTCTCCCAGAAACCTTTGCTCAGGTATCAGTTGAAGTTTATTCCTATCAAGTGTTTCTCTTTTTGACCCTTCGTGTACCAGACCTTGTTTTGTGACTTTGACCAGTGTTACTTGCAACCTGCCTTGTGACTCTTTGCCTCATGACCCGACCTTGCTCCTGGATTCTCCCGTTGTACCTCGCCTGGATTTTTCCTGTAGTTTGTCTCCTGCAATTAGGAATCTATATGCTCACGTTGAGATCTGTCATCTGCTCATGTAGGCATAACAGCATGGATGTGTAAGCGTGTGTGGGGAGGGGTAGCATGGCATAGGGAGGCTGTAATCTCACTTCTATCATGCCCAGTTTTCCAGGTTCCAGCATGATAGGGCATGATAGGAGTGTGATTGCTGTTAGCAATCATATATATATAATATTGTTATTGATTTTTTTGTCCAATTTTGGTGTGGGATCTTATTTTAAGGTGTGGGGGGTCATTTTCGGTTTAGGCCAAGTGAATGCTTAATTTTCAGTTTCAATCCACAATGTTCATTTCAGTGCATCCCTACTCTAAACTAAGCCAGACACTGAAGTGGTAGGCCTACACCACATCAATGTTTGGCCTTGTATATAGTGATAGGAGTTATGCTGCATTATTGTCAATGTCTGGCTTAATTTATAGTTATAGGGGTTATGCTGTACCACTGTCAATGTCTGATTCAGTATATAATAATAACAGTTATGCAGTACCCCCATTGATGTGTGCCTCAGTATTTAATGATAACAGTTATGCTGTACCCCCATCAATGTCTGTGCCAGTATATTATGATAGAAACTATGCAGTTTTAAAGTGTGGGGGTGCCACATACAGGATCCACCCCAGGTGCAAAATACTCTAGGTATGCCCCTGGTGACACCAAGATTATATTTTATTACTTTAACCCCCACTGCACAGAGTGAAGGAAAGGGAACTCTTTGAGAAATATGGGGTCTAGGGGACTGAGTTTATTTACTTTCACAAAAGTTAGGATGTTTTTTTAAGGTTTTTAATCTTTGTGATGTGCAGAATAGGATATGCAAGAGGTCATTCACATTGCGTGCCTTTGCATTAACTCAGTCTGGACAGTCCAGTTATCAATTAACATACAACTTCTTAGTAAGTAGATCAACTTAGGGAATCAACTCTGTCTCTGAAATGTATTGTGGGGCATATTTCTCATGCAGCAGGGCATTCCCAGCATTATCAACTTCCACTTGTATGGAACTTTGTACGTTAAATGTCCTCCTTGTGTCCCACCTCTAAGGTATACTTTTTCTTGACCCTATTGTATGTTTTTATTCACGTGAAATAGTCACTTTGATGTGGAGAACCCACAGCTACGAATGAAGGCCAGAATTTTGGCCTACATAAACACACAACGTATTTTCTTCTATAGAATTGGTCTCATTTTAACTTGAAAAAGCCCTTGTCTAAAATGCTATCAGGTTATACAAATTTAAAAATGATCTGATCCTGACAGGTGCAAAAGTAGCAAGCTTAACTGTAGCTTCAATGATTCTTTTCTTAACATATTGATGTTCTTTTTCAAACACAATGCACAGCTGTGACAGGACACACAGTGAGCCAAACATAGTGATAAGACCATTGAAGACATAACTATTGATTTTTTTATCTTTCTGTTATCCTTCATTTTGATTTTACGTTGCTGTTCAGTATTTGTCATCAAAGACCTAAAACCCACATGGAAAATAAAACGAGCAAAAGGAACACTCAGACGAGTTTCTTTTTATTGTGCACAAGTGTGTCTTGGATTTATCCCCCAAATGCCAAAATCCCCCAAATACCATTGTACTTTATAGTGTCTAGCCAACTGTATAAAAAGTTTTAAAAACAAAGATAGGTCTAATATCTAGATAATTTAGAACAATCAAGCAATTTGTGTGCATAAATTTTGGGGGGTTTATTGTCTATTTGTTAACCCTTTTACTGCTCCAAGGCTGTGCAGGTACATCCACAAAAAAAGGCGACAGGATGCCCTTTAGGACTTACCTATATGTCCTGACTTTTTTTTTGCAGCCTGGACTCTCCCCTGTTAGGAAAAAGCCAGCAATGGTGGAGCATTTGCTCTGAAAAAACCTCGTCTTATAATCAAGTAAATACGGTATAAATTATAAATGTGGCCATACAGAACATTACAAAAATTATATATGTAGTGCATTACTGTAATCAGGGAAGGTTGCTGAATATAAATTCTTCAGCAGTGGCACCTATTGTATATATATTTTTAACATATTAGCATTATTATGGTTTAAGCACTTCTATCATTTTAAAAGGAGGCCCTACTCAACAAAACAATGTATAACATGTATGGGTACATCACATACAGAAAAGGATAATCACAGTTTAACAAAAAATCACCTGAATTTTACCACGTAAGAATATGTTTTGCTATTATTTTTGCGATGTACAAATTCTAAACCATTGACATATCTATTTGAATGAGTTTGTTTCTCTAAAAAATAAAATACAGTGTAAAAAATGAAAAAAATATACATACAAACTTAAATACAATGTAAACAAGCAAGTTGCTTGAATTAAAGATAGGGGGAAAAAAACAAATGATATTTACTTTATTGCAAGCAAAAAACCTTTCTTAAGTTTTATTGGAAATATTGAGAAATAATATGCTCATAAATCATTTATGCCTCATACACATTTATATGCAGTTTATGTGGACTGGCACTGAGTTGTTTTTGTTTCAATCTGTGGTCACACATCAGTAGCACCTATGAAAATGTTAGCTAATGTAACCGTATAATAAATGTAAAGGTCAAGCATGAAGTGCCACATTCTAGATGCCAGTAATATCATGTATCGCCTTTTTTGAAGCATTAATGGTTTATATTAAACTTTATAATATAACTAGTTCACTAGGCAACCTTCTGGCATCATCATGGTGGCATCCTTTAATTTATGATCATAAAACTTAAAATGTACAATATAACACAGATTATAGTGTTTGCCTACAAACTAAATTCTTTAGTTGATACATTTTTATTGAACCAACATGGAAAAGTAACAACTTTTTGGGGTCCTCAAAATACAACAAAAACCATTTTACATAAAGCGTAAAATTGGTCTTTTAATACACTCTAAAACAATAGTAAAATATGTAATTAATGTTTTATTTTATGTTAGTTAAGATGTAAATTGTATAAAACAGAATGTAACCCTTAATAACATAATCTTTGTATAACGGCCATATTTGGGAACTCTAACAGTCTGTATGAAAAAAATTGCTTCTCATAAGGTAAAGTATTCTAAATAAAGTCTCCTGTATGCAAGCATGGATTTTACCCATCATATATCAATGACAAAAACACCAAGGATACTTGCATGTCATTTATTCAGAGTAGAATATGAACCAGGTAATGATCATGTGACCCAATTTACAATGTATTGGAGGATTTTATACTATTGATTACTTATTTGGCAAAAACTTTTTTTGTTATTAAAAACCAACATACTGGTGATTTTTTTATTACAAAACCTCCAGCATCCCATTAGCTAGCTTTCAGATCTTTAGCACATTATACATTCCATCGTATGATAGGTCTGGACTATCAATTTAAATATTTTGTGCTACTTTAAGCTACAATCTGATCTGATCTTGTGGATAATTTTGAGCACTGTGAAACAGAAATCTCGCACTATAAGACAGAAAATATTGGAGTAATATTACATTTGATACATTCTGCAATAACGGTAATTGTACAGGATCATAAAGCAGGCTATTATTATACATTTCACATGCACTTGCATAATTAAAAAAAAAATTTACAGACCAACATTTGTCAGGTAAATTTTGGTTCCCATCTGATATATTATTTCTGGTTTACTTACTAGAAGGCTACTTTTAGTTAATGCATTTAGTTTTTAAGATGAATTCCCCTGAAGTTCTGAAAAATAATTCCGATGTTCCGCACCTAATTTATAATTAGGCTATTAACTAAAGTATGAGTAAAGTTAAGTAACATGTTCAAGGCAAACTCACATACTTACTGGACCTTAATCTCAACTTGGCTGATCCCAGCTGCTTCACAAACAGGTTATGTTGCATTAACCCTACTCTACTGATGACGCAATTTCTAACATATCACAGAAAA
Source organism: Spea multiplicata (assembly GCA_009364415.1). NCBI lineage: Eukaryota > Metazoa > Chordata > Amphibia > Anura > Pelobatidae > Spea > Spea multiplicata. Next base: position 4,499 of record VKOC01019818.1, on the reverse strand, counting down.
TTACGTTTTCCATGACTATATCTCAGTTTTTAGTGAGATGGGCAAGAGAACAAATTCAAGGATTGGAAGCTCTCAGGTATGGAAACAGGTTTTCCAAAATAGGCTTTGGAGCAAAGATGCCTACATGGGAAGATAATTGCCATATATATATGAGTGAATGGACACCCATAGAATATATTTACAAATAGATGAGTATGCCAGTAAAAAGTAAAATCACGATATATCAATAAAATGTGACCTCCATGATTTGCATACTACTGCTTTCTCCAGAGGAGCTCTTGGTTGGGTCCAACAGGTGCAGGCACCGATTTTGGGGTGACCCTGAGGTAGGTGGGACAGCTCTGCACTAAAGATAAGGACCCTCGGGCAAGGTAAGAGGGAGAGAGGAGATCTAAAATGTAGATGGTAGAGGGATGATGTGTGTTTGTAAGTGTTTGCTGTAAGAGAGAGTCTGTGTGCATACATGAGTCATTTGTGTTAGCTTGTGTATGTTATTGTATAGCGTTAGCATGAGGGTGTGTATTAGGATTTGGTGTTAGCATGTATGAGTGTATGTGTGGGTTTGTGTATGATGTTAGTGTCCATGTTAGTGTATGGTGTTGCCATGAATTTGTATTTAGTGTTAGCATGAGAGTTTGTTAGCATTTGGTATTTTTGTGTGTCAGCACATGATGTTAGATTGTCAGGGTTGAACCTAGAGTAAGTAACACTGTGGAGAGGGAAAGAGAAGGGTAGAGGGAATGGGAGAGTGCTAGTGTATGGTGTTAGAGTGAGTGTGTGTTAGAGTTTACATGTGTTAGTTATTGAAGGGAGGGGGCAAAAGAATGCTGCACTAAGGTGACACTAGCCCTAACCTGGTTGCATAAATGTGCACACCCTCTTATAACTGGGGCTTTGGCTGTGTTCAGAATTAACCAATCACATTAAAACATTAAATCATGTTAAATATAAGTCATTACACACCTGCTATCATTTAAAGTGACTCTGATTAATCACAAATAAAGTTCAGCTGTTTTACCAAACAGCAGAAAGTGGAGCTCATGTACATGAGGGAAAAAACAACTTTTGAGGAAGGGTGTTTTTTGGAAGCTGCAGTCTTGAGGGAAGTATTATTATTATTATTGTTTACTACACGTGAGATTTTCGGTTTTTTTCGTTTCAGCTGTTTTAGTAGGATGTACCTGACATTTGCTTAGTTGCATCTCAGAGCAAAGCCCATGGCTGCAGAGAGCTTCCAAAGTATCAAAGGGATCTCATTGTTGAAAGATATCAGTCAGGAGAAGGGTACAGAAGAATTTCCAAAGCATTAGATATACCATGGAACACAGTGAAGACAGTCATCATTAAGTGAAGACGATAAGGCACAACAAAGACATTACCAATAACTGGACATCCCTCCAAAATTGATGAAAAGACGAGAAGAAAACTGGTTAGGGAGGCTTACAAGAGGCCTGATGCAACATTAAAGGAACTGCAGGAATTCCTAGCAAGTACTGACTGTATGCTACATGTGACAACAATCTCCCGTATTCTTCATATGAATGGGCTAAGACGGAAGCTTTTTCTTAAAAGGAAACATCCAAGCCCGGGTGAGGTTTTTAAAAACAAACATCAAGTCCCCCAAAAGCACATGGGAAAATGTGTTATGGTCTGATGAAACCAAGGTTGAAGTTTTTGGCCATAATTCCAAAAGGTATGTTTGGCGCAAAAACAACACTGCACAACACCCAAAGAACACCATACCCACAGTGAAGCACGGTGGTGGCAGCATCATGCTTTGGGGCTGTTTTTCTTCAGATGGAACCGGGGCCTTATGTTGGAGGGAATTATGAACAGTTCCAAATACCAGGCAATTTTGGAACCTTCAGGCGTGCGTTAGGAAGCTGAAGATGAAGAGGAAGTTCACCTTTCAGCACGACAACGACCCAAAGCACACATCCAAATCCATGAAAGCATGGCTTTAACAAAAAAAGATTAACGTTTTGGAATGGCCCAGCCAGAGCCCAGACCTGAATCCAATTGAACATCTGTGGGGTGATCTGAAGAGGGCTGAGTACAGGAGATGTCCTCGCAATCTGACAGATTTGGAGTGCTTTTGCAAAGAAGAGTGGGCATATATTGCCACGTCAAGATGTGCCATGCTAATAGACTCTTACCCAAAAAGACTGATTGCTCTAATAAAATCAAAGGTGCTTCAACAAAGTATTAGTTTAAGGGTGTACACTTATGCATCCAGGTTATTGTGAGTTTTTTTTATGAATTTTTTCCCCTCAAAGATTTCAGCTTGGTTTGCAATTGAATTGTTCACGTTATAGGTCACATTAAAGGTAGAAAAAGTTCTGACATGATTTATCTTTGTCTCATTCTTTACAATCACAAGAACCTGGCATTTTAACAGGGGGGTTTAGACTTTTTATTTCCACTGTAGTCCAGAATGTGGTAACGGACAAGGGTAAGAGATATAGTGGTCGGTCCAGTCCATGGTGAAGGCAGGCAGCAGAGATGCAGGGTCAAAACAAGAAGCCAATGGTCGAAAACCAGGAAAGCCAAGGATAAATGGAAGGTAGCAGGAGCGGGGAGAGTAAGTAAGTTGGAGCTCCGGGCACAATAGTGTAGTTTGGATGGTCAAGAAAAGACATAGAAAATAACATGCAGTGTGATATTGTGCATCTGTCACATGGAATGTAATATTTTAACAAAGCTAAAAGTTCAATGAAAACTTTTTTGTTTTGACATAAATCCATAATTGAGCCTCCGACCAGGTTTTTAGAGTAGCTAAATCCAGGTCTCTCTATAGAGAGAAAACTAGAATGTTTTTTATCACATCAACAGGCTGACCTTTGTACACAAGTCATGTGCTGTTCAAGCCATTTTTCATGGTCAAGCTCTGAGCACGGTGTGCATCAAGCTGTCATGTTAAAATGACTTTTTATACACTGAACTTTGAGTCCAATAAGCTAAGCTATTTATTGCTGCCTGTTCGGTTAAATATTCCCACACAGATATGAAGCACACATTTGTCATTTAGTGTTGTTGTGTGAAACATGCAATCATTCCCTATGCTGAATTTCAAACCTCTTGTATTGAACAGGTGCAATTTCAGAGTGATAAGCATTTTAGTATAAAAACATCTGTATCACAGATGTGCTGACACTGGTCATTATATATTTTTGTTACTCCACTGGTTAAAAAAATAAAGGATTCCTTTGTCACTAATTATTAGTAGCAACAGTTTCCGCTTTAACTATATATCAGCTAGGTTATCTGTTCAATACATTCTGAACGCACTTAGCTTATATGTTCACATTATAACTGAATGTCCTTTAAAGCACAAGGAATCAGTCAGAGATCTTTCAGAATCACTTGTCCTCTAGGGTAATAAAAAAGCCAATTCCAGATCCAGATAAAATCGAAATATTTATTTTCTTCAAACCAGCGGCTTAAACAAAAATACAATATAAACAAAAATAAACCCTTGCTCATCTGAGCACTAACTAAACATAGGATTCTGTTTCCTCTCTAGGTTGGGGTGGCTTCCCCACCTCCCAAGAAAACACTCCAAACAAACAAAATAAATCCAGCAAGGCTTTTTGTGCAGCAGCTCTCTTGGCTGGGAATTGGGAGAGAGAGTCAATTGAACCAAGCTGGGCTTTTTAAACCCTTCGTGACAAAGGCTGATTTTACTGTTTGTTTCCCTGGTGACAATGGCCTTTTTAACATTTCTGCGCTGCTCGCGTTTAGCTGTAATTTTCTTCTTTCCCGTTTACTGAACCCACACACATTAGATATTGTTTTTTTCAGGACAAGAAGGGCTTTCTTTAGATGACATTGTTTTGATTGTATCATATTATTTACTATTAAAAAAATTATAAAATATGGTGAAAAATTTAGAAAAAAATGACTGTTTCTAACTTTTAGTTGAAAAATCTTTTACTCATCTATAAAAGGTAATGAAAAAACCTGCTAAATAGATTCTACTATTTGTCCTGAGTTTAGAAATACCCAATGTTTTTTTGCTTTTTTCTACCCATTATGGGGCAATAAGTACAGGTAGCGTTTTGCTATTTCAAAGCCATTTTCTCCAAATCTGGTAATTCTTCCCCCCATGTGCCATTTCGGGTATCTTTGAACCCGGCCAATGCAATTTACCCCATCGAGTCATATATTTTTGAAAACTAGACAGCCCAGGGTATTCCAAATGCTAGTATTTTAACTCTTTCCATGCACCATATCTACCACCAGTGTTTGTCAAACTTTGTGGTAGTCATTTTTTTGCATTTGGTTTTCCACACACATTTTACTTCAGGTATAAATTAAAAAAGTTCTCGTATATGTCACTATCATAAAACACCCCAATATGTGTTCAGCAACATCTCCTGAGTACAGCGATACCTCACATGAATGATTTTGCCTGGCTGTTTGGGGGCAAAAGGGCCACATTTGGGGCATGCGCATTTTTTCAATGTTGAACTTTGGCGTTTGGTGATCCACTGCCCATG
>VKOC01019817.1:0-19077 GCA_009364415.1 Spea multiplicata | reverse complement strand
TTGCCGGGGCAGCAGGTTGAAGTCTACGCGATGCACGTAGACAACGTCCGCTGCAGCCGGAAGGAGGTGTGGCTAGCAGCGGAGGTTGTCTGCGTCCGTCGCGTAGACCTTCCCCGACTGTCAGAGATCAGGAACTCTGATCTCTGACAGCCGGGGAATGTATGCGCAACGGACGCATACAAACCCCCGCTGCCAACTCCACCTCCTTCCGGCTGCAGCGGAAGGAGACGTCAACCCGCTGCCCCGGCAATACAGCAGGAAGCACCGGTACCGGTAAGTAAGTAAGTGTGTGTGTCTGTGTGTGTGTGTTAAATGGGGGCATAGGGCATTTCTGGAATGCCTTATACCCCTATATGCCACTCTGGCATTTAGGGGGTTAAAATGCATATTATGGGGCAGAGTGGCATATAGGGAGGTATAAGGCATTTCAGGAGGCAGAGTGGCGTTAAATGGGCATTTAATAGAGCACTCTGCCTCCTATATATCTCCCTATATGCCACTCTGCCCCATAATATGCCTTTTAACCCCCTAAATGCCAGAGTGGCATATAGGGGTATAAGGCATTTCTGGAGGCAGAGTGCTCTATGAAATGCCTTTTAACCTCCTTAATGCCACTCTGCCTCCTGGAATGCCTTACACCTCCCTATATGCCAATCTGCTCCATAATATGCCTTTTAACCCCCTAAATGCCAGAATGGTATATAGGGGTATAAGGCATTTCTGGAGGCAGAGTGGCACATAGGGGGTCAAAAGGCATACCATGGGGCACAGTGGCATATAGAGGGTTAAAAGGCATATCATGGGCCACAGTGCCATATTGGAGTGGCAAGCCTGGGGCAGATGTGCGTAACTGGGGGACAGGTTGGAAAATAAAACAAAAAAAATATTTTTCTCAATCATAGCTTTTATTAAAAAAATAGTTTACATGAATTAACACTTATTGGTAAAACTTTTTTCCTTTAGGGTCGTCTTATATTCAGGCTTTTTCTTTTTTCCTAAGTTAATATTCAGATTTTGGGGGGTCGTCTTATAATCAGGGTCGTCTTATAATCGAGCAAATACGGTATTACAAAGACTGGATAAGTGGCATGCAGAAACCAGGACTCCATCAGATATCCAAGTCCTATGCAATATTGTGATGTGATGGACAGTTCTGCTAATTACAACTGTAGACCTGTAATTAACTTTTTACTCCAAAGTTGCGAAACAGTCTGTAGTAGACTTGTGTAAATGGACTAAAAACTACGCTGAGATTTTTTTTGTTTTGTTTTTAGTCCATTCGTTTTCGGACAACAAATTTGGTTTCCTGCCCTTTCAGTTCAGATGAAATCAAGAGGGCTTTTTACATTCAGAAAAACAATTTGTTGTTACTCACTCTCATTCCCTCTCTCACACTCTCAATCTTTCATACTTTTTCACACTCTCATTCATGTTATCTCATGCTCTCTCTGAATGTCTACCATCTCAGTCGACTGCTTCTGTGTCCAGTTCTCCTTGCACCATAGCTCCTTTTCTCTTGCAACTTCTTTTTCTTCTGTCTACTTTCTTTGTCTGCTGCTCCTGGTGTCTTCTTTCTTAATCTGCTTCTGAACCTGGCCTACCGGTACAGAAGTACAGAGGGGCCAGAATAATGCAGACAGATTTGCGGTGCAGAAACACTTTTCTTTCTCAGCGAATCTGTCTTAATTATTCTGGACTCCTGGTGAACCTCAAAATGGTGGAGCTTCCAGGCACACCGTCCAATTGTTCCTGTACCTCTCCTTCTCTGCAACTCTATACGCCTTATTGTGCACTTTCGCAACGGGGTGCAGCCACGGGCATAGTCTATCCCTCCGCATTCCACCAATCAAGGGAGAGGGTGGGCTTGGAGTCTCAGCCATTTTGCAGAGGTTCACCAGGAGGCCAGATCAGAAGTTGACAAAGATGACACGAGGAGCAGCAGATGAAGAGAGAAGGCAAAGGAACAAGAAGATGCTAGAGAAGAAGCGGAGCTGCAGGCACTGAAACAGGGACAGGTAGGAGAAGGTAGGGAGAGTGTGAGTAAGAAGAGAGTGAAAAAAGCAACAAAATTCAAACAAAATTCTGAGCACGTTTTCATTTGTTTCATTGGGGGTCCCTCCTTGCTTTCAACTATTTATATGAATTGACAGAATTTTCAAATTACGTTAAAATAGAAATTCAAACAAATCTGAATGCACAAGTCTAGTCTGTAGTTATTGTGTCACTTAACCATTGACAGAATATGAAGCATTAATACACAAAAATACAATATTTGGGATGAAGTTGCCCTCCCTAAAAGGATTTTTATTACACTATTTGAAGTATGTGGACACCCCTCCAAATTATTGAGTTTAGGTGTTTCAGCCACATCCATTGTTATCAGGTGTATAAAATCAAGCATTTTGTACCCATGTGATATAAGTTGAACATCCTTGACCTCTCTCATCTACTTTTTAGTCTGTTAGGTTGAATTGTAATCCAAATTAATGTCATAATGAAATGAATATGTATTATTCATTGTATTTTTATAGGTTGCCTTGGTCCACGGTAAGTGCTTTTATTGTAAAGGCATAACACCAGCTCAGCCACTAAGAGGTTGACCATGAACACATTCACAGAGCAGGGCCATTGAGTACTGAAGCAAGTAAAAATCATCTGTCTTCTATAGCACCTTTCCAAACTGCCTCTGGAAGCAACATCAACAAAATTGGTTTCAATCGGCCGAGCACCTGCGCACAAGCAAAAAAATACTATGCACAATGCCAAGAGTCAGCTGGAGTGTAAAGCACACCACAACTGGACTCTGGAGCAGTGGAAATGATGAATCACGCTTCACTATCTGGAAATGTGATGGGCATCTAGGTTTAGTAGATGCCAGGGGAACACTACAACTGCAATGCATAGTGCCTTTCACGTCTGCCTTCACCGTTAAGAACTCACCGCACAGGTTTTTCTGAAGGAGGTTGAACAGAGAGGAGGTTCAGGTGCTTGCATGAAAAGTTTAGTACTTTTAATATACTCAAATTGCACTGTAAAATTCAAGTCCCGCTGTAGGTAGACTACAGGCAAGAATCACTGGATACCAATACAGAATGGATGGCCAGACACAGCCAGGTTCAGTACACTAAAAGGGTATTCCTAGATCAACTAGGAGCCGAAACACTGAGCAGAGGAGTAGTTAGGCAATCCAAGGATCAAATATAATGAATCAGAGAAGAACGCTGTAACACAGAACCACCAGAGGGTACCTGAGAACAGCAGTTTCAGATTTTTAAATCCGACACATATACGCTCCGTCCCTTGGTGTTTGTCAAGGGTGCGGCTGCTGATGCGCATAACTGGCGTGCCCCCTTTATTCCTCACCCATCAAGACCGCGCAGTCTGCAGCCATCGGTTGAGTACACGCACCTCTCGGAACCCTCGTGCCTGTGATGGGTCCCCGAGACGTAACAATGCCTACTGTAAAGTTTGGTGGAGGAGAGAAGAGACTTACATGCCATGATTACGCATGCTGGTTTTGAGAATATGACAGCTGGGTTTTAAGCTGTGTTTGACCTCTTTCTAAAAGCACTACTGCAGGATAAAATTAAATGTGCACTGCTACATCTGTCTGAAATGTCTGCATTGCTTTCATGCTTTTCAGCCCAGTTCTCAGCATGCGTTTTCTTCATCACTGTGTCCTATAAAGAATCAAGAGTGGCAAACAGCATCTTTTTGTCTGCCCTTCCTCAAACAGGCGAACAATGGGAGCAGGTGGAGTCCAGACCATGTCAATGCAATTTCATGTAGCCTGGATCTGTAAAGCAGGATTTGTTTTTATCATCGCCAGGAAGCTCTATTGATCGCAGAATATAAAAATACACAGGATCATTTGATGAATTAAAACACATGCCTATTATTGAGAGGCTGTCCTATTTATTTGGAGGTATACAAAATAAAAATTTCAATTTACCTATCATATCCATTGTCCCTAATAATAGTTGCCCAGCATGTAAAGAACATGTGTATCCATAGTTAGACACACAGAAAACTTTATATCTCAAATTACCAATGCCTCCCAACCAACCATAGTAATAAAGTTTGCTATTTCATGTGATGTTCATCATTTTATGGAACAGTAATATAGCATTTTGAGTATACACAAATATTTATATCTTAATAACACACATCAGCATCAGTATAGAAGAAACTTATATTGCTAAGAATAACAGGCTTAAGTACTTTAAGTTTATACTTTAAAATACAGCTGCATGTGGCTTCATTTATTACAACATTAAGGAGAAAAATAAATGCAGCATCTCCTATTAAATCTCAAGGTCACAGTCAGGGAAACAATGTCACTATTCACAGTCCAGAAGTATAATGGAGTTAGCTTTCAAGAGATTGAAATGCAGCAGCCTTATTTGCTAATGCTTAATGCTGCTGTAGTGAGCCATTAGTGTATGAAAGCCTTATACGAAACTTGACAAAGCTAATCAGAGCTTGAGTAGCCTTGGTTCCTTGTTCCCCTGAGCATGACGTATACTGTTAAAGTAAATCTGACTTCATTATTACTTACTGTTTTGCTGGTAATGAACACGGGGAAAATGATATGAATAATAAAAGACTATGTAACTTAAGTGATATTATTGTAAAAGATTTTGGCCAATACGTTAGCAAACCTGGCATGTAATGAGAAGAAATTGATTAGGAACTATATATATATATATATATATATATATATATAGTTGTGTGAAAAAGAAAGTATACCCTATCTCAATTCTGTGGTTTTTTATCTGTCCAACAGCTAAGCTAGGCTGAAATTGGGTCATGCAACATGAAAAAGATCCCAAGCACACAAGCAAATCTACAACAGAATGGCTGAAAAAGAATAGAATCAAGGTGTTGCAATGGCCCAGTCAAAGCCCAGATCTCAACCCAATTGAAATGCTGCAGCGGACCTTAAGAGAGCTGTACATAAACAAATGCCCGCAAACCTCAATGAACTGAAGCAACGTTTTAAAGAAGAGTGGGACGAAAATCCTCCACAACGAAGTGAGAGACAAGGTTCTAGAAGCTATTGAATCATAAGGTGTATTTAGTTTTTCACACACGGCTTCTCCATTTTGGCTTTACTCTTGTTAAATAAATCATGACATGGTGTAAAATGTGTTGCTGTTCATCTAAGGTTGCATTTACGTACATGTACAAATGCAAATCTTCATTATGGAGTACCTAGACTGAAAAAATCTGCCCCATGATAGTTAAAATGTTGTATGCAAGCATAAATGTGAGAACTTATTTAGGCCTATGCTGATCCGCCATAGGATGGATGTTAGGCTGTCCACAAGACACATCCCTGAGTGGAACTCTATGCTGTCACTGACTTCCTTACACTGCTACACCGAGCATACAGTATTTTTGATTGCTACACAGTGGCATATTTAAGAACTAACATTTATAAGACATATTTGAAAAGACTATATGACAATATTGTCCCTTGTATTTACATCTGACAGAAGGGTTATTTTTATTTATTAAGCACTAGCAAAGTTATTTAACACATAATTTACAGTATAATAAAAGTAAGAAAGTATAATAAATGCTGTTTCATAATGAGTACAGCTGACTACAGACATTTTGACTCAGGTACAATAGGTATGTCCTTTAGAGCTTACAGTATTGTTAGTTGTAAGGTGAGGGTGGACACACAGATACAATCAAGAATAGATACAATAAAGAAAATTATACAAGTGAGTGATGCAACTATTAAGGACACTGCTTTGAGCTCACTATCTCCATAACAGTTCATAAAGCTTCCAGTCAGCTGGCACACATAGCACTATTGGTGGCTAATACTTCCTCCTCACACATCCTGGACCACTGCTGGGTCCAAGCCCAGAGGTTATATTTAAAACCTACTGATTGCTCACACAGTACCTCTAGCGATACTGGAGGGCAATTCAATTTTTCTTTCTGTGTTTTTTTCCACTTGATAACATTGTTCTTGCTACCAATAAAAAGCCCCGGTTGTTCCCAATAAAGTGTCTTCCTGTTCTGCATCCTGACTCGCATGTTGCACCCTTTGTCGTGATCTGGTTTCCAGGGAAATTTCTCCAGAGGAGTTATATTTCACTCCAAGAACCAGATCTGCCACCTATTTGTGGCTGGCTCAGGGTGCAAGGAAATCGGCAAAGATAATAAATCCCATTACAATAATAAACAAAATATCATTATATTCCACATATCTACCTAATGAAATCAGGGTTATAAAAATATCTACATTGGATTACACTGAAGAGTAGAAACTATTACACTGGAGGCAGTTCTAGACTATGTTATCCAGAAAATGCTGTCATGCGTTCTGAGATCAAATAAAAGGCCCTTAGTTCCCTGTGCTAATACATGAAGTCTCACATAAGTAAACAGATGTTGGAAGCACATGCACTGCTAACAAACTCTAAATAATGTCTTTCCTGTTCTGCTTTTTACTTGGATTTGCAATGTGCTGCTGACCTCTAGTAGGCAAAGGATTTAATGACAAATGAGACATACCGGCTCCAGTAATAGTAAATAATAATTATAATAATACAAGAATAACTGCACTTAGCATCATTCATTTGTATAGTCAAATTTCTTTAAATTGTTCTGCCAAAATATATTAAAAACCTAAAATATTTTTTCTACCATGAATATAACACAAAAGACAGGTTGTTAATGCCCCATAAACTTAATGTATGAAATGGTCTGAATAAAGCATGTCTTGTAATGGAGGAATGTACTAAATCACCACCATGCAAATACATGGTGTGAAAAAAAACACAGTTACTTTTCTAGGCTTTCTTTGAAAACTGTTCTGTATGAAAGTGACTCAGTGGAGCACTTCCTCTGATGTACAGTAATGTGATTGTATACCCGCCTTGCAGATGTTATCCCAGGGATATGAACCATTAATAAACCAAAGCTTCACACCTCTGTCAATCACTAGTTTAGTTTAACCCTTTGTATTTCTTCACAGGCATAAGTGAAAAACATTCACATTAATACTTGAGAATGGTCAATGCGCACACACAATGTCTTCATTAAATCATTGAGTTCTTATTAAGGGCCTCTGTAATTATTTTGTATTGTCCACAAATATAATTTTGAGTTTCCAAAGTAATGTTTGGCTTTTGAGAGCAAGGCATGACTTCCCCTACAATTCACAAACAATTCCAGCACCAGGGGGATGGAGAGTTGTATAGGGTCAGTCCCTGATGGCCTAGTGTAGACCTGTCAGGAACACAGGCATTTTTACCTTGGTCACGGCCCTAGGACTGACCCAAGGCAGCACCCCAGCCGGACCTTCCTCTGCTATTAATCTTGCTGAGGAGGGCCGATATAAGATGCTATATCTGAGTGCTCTATGACTTAATTGCATGCAGCACCTTTTAAAGTGGTCTACTTTTTAACTGGCCCATTGAGCAGTGAGCATTGAGACTCTGGAGGGCTTGATCACTTAATATCTTCCCCCCACTTTTACAGCACTAAGACATAATATGTCGCTGGTCAGGAACTAATTAGCTTTTTTAGTTCCTCATGTGTACTAAACAGAGACAGAGGCAGAGGCAGAAGAAGGCACAGATCTATCTGCTTCACACTGGACCACAGTAGACAGAGGTCTCATTGTGTACAGAATAGCTGGGGTCTGGTTGCATCTTCACCCAATTAAACATGTAATTGCACCACTACTTCAAAGCAAGCGTCACTCCCTCACTAACAACTCACCTACTTGCAACTTTCCCAAAAGTCTCACTTGTGTGGCATTCATTGAATTTCACCAAGGGGAGTATTTTTTGTTTCCAAAGAAATCCGGCATACTTTATTTTTCTTTTTAAATTTTTGCTATTTATAAACATTGTTTTCTTAGAAAACATTTTTATCATATATCTCTAAATTGTGCCAGGTTTGGAAAAAACGTAACATACATTTTGGGTTTGTTATAGAAAGGGCAAACGTTCTAAGAACCCACCGGTCATTTTTCCGATTTTTTGCCAAATCAAATCTTCACAGTAATTTTTTGCTTGTTTTTGTTCGTGTTCTTATGTGTTCAGACAGATCTCTGAAATGCAGGCAGCTGAAATGAACAGCCTTATTAAACAAAAGAGTTACATGTGGGTATCAGGCTCCTTGTATTACATGGTAATGATAACCATGATTAGTAAATGACCTTCAGCACAATGGCACCATTGAAAATAAAAGAAATGCATGAGAGAGACAAAAACAGCTGTCCGCCTTTGGTTATGTGACTCTTTTACCCAACCCAAGAGTGATTAATCAGTTAGGCTACAGTGAAAGTCCATTATATTTTACAGACATCACTTGTTCTTTTCTTCTATAGCAAAGTCAGGGATATTTGAAACCCTTTTTAGCTCGGTCTAAATCTCTGCCTCAATCATTTCTACAGCCTTGGGGTGTTTTGACGCTGGATTGCATTTCACACACAGTTTAATGGTTTGGCTGTTCAAACGACTGGGATAGGCTGAGAACTGCTTGCTTATGACCAATCCCATTGTGGGATTGTGGTTGTTGGGTTACTCTATCTATTTTTAGCCTGACTGATTACACACATTCACAGACTCCCGAGAGAGTTGTAGCAGGATAGATGAATGACATCTTGGAAACAGAAGCATTCTGTGCATCCTCTTAAAAGCAGCATACATTGAGAACTCTACAAATGAGTACATTAAATATTTACAGAGCCAATCTAAAGTGCCTCTGGGCTAAAATGTATACAACCAAAACAGAGATTGTTTTGCAATCAAATATTATAGGGACACATTATGAGTCTTTTTATAAAATTATAGATAATTATAGAATTCTAGAACAAGACCTCACCTGTTGTTACTGTATGTCTTCTTGTTATGTTATATACTAAATGTAATGTCCTGTCTACCCTTTGTACATCTCTGCGGAGTTATGGCGATTTATAGCGAATAAATTAATATGTGCAGGCCATGTTCTAGCACACCCGTTTTATTATGATGGTCTTTCTATTCTCACCTTTCATGTAAACTCCTTTGATTGTTATTTTCCTGTATATCATCCCATTCTGGGGAAAAAGAGCACGTGGCACTGCATTAATTTCCAACCCCCTGGGCCTTTTCTTTTTATGATCTAATTAGATGCCTTCACATGCTTCTATTTACGAAACTCTAGACTTTTCACAGCTCAAGGGATACACAAACATCTTTAAATATAAGAGGCTAATACATTGCAGAGCTCAGAGTCTGTGATTGAAAAAATGTAATATTTATTTTAAGTGGAGAGCAATGCAATTCCGACTGCTACAACATGTATGATATGTTCTGATGTCTCATGGGGTCTTTTGATGGCTAATGCAGAACTGAAAGAGAAATACCTAGCAGCTAAGCTAGACATAGCTTATAGGGACAGTTTAATCTCCGAATACATCTTCTCATGAAAAATAGCTGGGGACGAGAGAAGGGGCAAATGTATATGGAGGGATTCCGCAGAATTCCTTGCTGCATGTGCAAAAACAACCCCAAGAAAATGTAAGTGTGCCACACAGCTATCATATGCATTAATGTGCAAAAGATGGCTGGGGTGTCCCTTTAAATCATCTACCACTACTAGATGGAAAATGCATTTGATATGGTAGACTCACAACAGATGGATGAAAATAGTAAACAAGTATTGCCCCTACTAGAATAATATAAACATTAAGAGTAATTTGTGTTGTTTAGAGATGTTGTGTCTATTGTAATCCTATTGTGCTGAAAACTTAAACCCTGAGGTGTGATACTGGAGTCGTAGGATTTGTAATCCAGTATAAGAACAAGGTATATAGTGGCCACTAGGACATCATTGCCTGGTGGTATATATGGGATACTATGAAAGGAACACTGTCATGGTTCATTTTAGTACACACAAAAAAACTGTACAGGACAAAGTCAATAGATATGATGCTAGGTTTAATATATACGTACAATCAGTGCTCAATCGGGGCGAAAAGCAGCACTTAAAGGCCAATGGCAGGAAGCTGGATATACATGGCCATACAAAGTCTTGCAGCATGTGGCCACATGCACTCAGCCAGCAGCCACACATTAGATGATCGGATATGCTGTTGAAGTGACACTAAACATTAGTGTGTGCCCCCACTGTCCTCTACCAGCCACTGGCTTATCTGTTTTAATGCTCACAATGTTTTCTGCACTGATGCACTGACACGTAGACTGGAAACAAAATCCCACCTTCTTCTGGTTTGGGCTCCCTATTAAGGGTTGAAAGATGAGACGTATAAAGCTTACTCTCAGTCATCAAAGATACTCGATTTAAAAGCCACGGTGACACTGTGTTTTAGTTAGGACTTACCTCTCATGGGTTACCTTGATGTGACAGGTGAGCTTATGTGCTTAGTAAAGCCTTGTGTTATTTTCCAAGTATATTTTTGTAGGTTTGTAGTTGAGCACTAGTAACACGATCTTCTTTGAAATCAGTCATGCAAGATGCTGCGTTAGGGTTAAGCTTGCAGATTTGAGAAATAAATCCTAAGCCACTGAGAGTCAAAAAAGAGGAGCTCGTGGAGTAACATGTGGCAGGAGAAGGATTCAGAAGCAAGATGGAGCTAAGGGAGCATGTGAAAAGGTTTACTTTTTGATGCTGCTTTGTGACCTGACAAAGCTGTGATTAAAAATTGAGAGAGGATAATAATTAACTAAGCACAGGAATCTATTACAATGAAACAAAGCTGATTTTACAGACAAAATCACTGACAAAATCCCATCTGTTTGTTTACATTATTTTTACAGTGCAAAACATAAACAATGTACATGAAATACAGTGGAAGTGAGATGCAAGACAAGTTTGGCGAGTCCTGCATTCCATTTTTAACCTGATGAGACTCTCATGCAATTTAAAGTCTTCTCTGGACACCATTAATGAGGCACCTGTGTGACAGGAGGGACTGCTCAACCCTAAGGTTTGGTCAGAACCTGCAAATATACAAAAACAGGGGAGCTCACAACCTAAAAAAAACATAAAAGACGCTATAATAATAATGACCACTATGTACACAAACCAAAGTATACATATAAAGGGCCTGTCACCATTGGACTGTCTGTTGTGCTGCTTGAGTTTAAGGTAGAGGACCAGTCACAGTAATCTCATTTTAATGACAGGTACGTACACTAGTAAATGTTTACTTTTGTAAACCAAAGGGCTCCAATATTATACAGTAAGTGGAGTAATTGTCCTACGTTTTATATTAGTTGTAATATTTAATATATATTTTCCGGCACTACAGCTCCTGTCATTATCTATTTTTGTCAATATGCTATACTGTAAGGGTCTTGTAAGTCAAAAGGTCAGCAGTCAGCATATTTTTTTGCAAGCTAAATCACTGTATTTACTGCCTTGTCTATGGATGGGGAAAAGGGAGGATATTATCCTTTTGATATGTTCAACTACAGAACATGCAGTAATAAACAAGTAATGGAAATGTATTAGTACAGCTTCATGTACTTTATGATGGAAAAAGTGCTATCCAAAAAAAATATCTGCAACATTATTACTGTACTATATTCTTACCATAAGACAGCCACAGTATTGGATATCATAAAAAATAAATCCTAGTACTCTTTCAAGATTGTAAACTTGTTTGTGCAGGGTCCTCCTTATCTTTTGGTTCTGTAAGTAAATACTGTTATCTTATGTACTATTTGTTATGTCCTGTTTACCCGTTGTACAGCACTGCAGAGTATGATGAGTGACAAGGAAGAGAGGGAGAGTATTTTTGAGGGGGACTTAAAAAAAAGTAGGTAATGCAACAAATCATCAGAAAAGGCAAGCAGGCTGCTGGGTTGTATAGCTACAGGCATTAGAGGATGAAGATGGAGGTGGTATTACCACTTAACATATCTGTGGTCAAACCTGTGGTGAAACGAGCAGAAATGTTGAAACAAGAGGTTATACACTAAAACTAGAATGTCAGAAGTTTGCATATAATGTCAAGACATTTTACTTTACTGAGGTTGGTATATAGGTTGAATAGCCTTCCATCTAATACAGTGAGGGAATCTGAATATGCATGGGACAGGCATAAAGATATCCTGAATCTAAGACATGACCAAGGACTGATTCAAGCCTTTGAGATTTTACTTTGGAAAAAATGAGCAGACTAGATGGTCCAAATGCTATGTTTTTATGTGCCTGCATTTCATTAATATTTGAAGTAATGAGGAATATTTCCAGTATGCTAGGTTTGGTTAAAGATGATTTTCAGACGTCTGTTGTCATCAAGGGTCGGCTGTTTGTACTGAATATATTTTAATAGGTTGCTAAGGGACTTGGACGGTTGCCAAACTCTATGCTTTAGTATAAAACTATTTTATAAATTATCCTTCAGCATAAGTAAAATGGTCAATAATTTGTAGCATTGTATTTTCTAGAGAAGGTTACTAATTTTAAAGAATACATTTTCATGCCACTGAATGTGCGATGTTACTTGTACTTTTGGGCCTGTATATGTAGTTGGTGTTCCTTTACTCATACATTCTCCACAAATGAAAACAGGAATGCCCAATTTCTTTGATGTTATCACCACCTAGTGGTAAAATATTAACATCTTTGGGCCTATAGGAAAACTAAAATCTGCTTATAAGTACAAATATCCGTCGACCTATTTTTCTAAGCCTTCCTCCTCTATGAGGTAAAATGTGTCAAACCAAAAACAAATGTAAATTTTAAAATGACCGGTATGTAAAAATACAAACTTGGCTTACCTCAATATAGGGACACAAAACAAACTGTTGTCTATGTTATTTGTTATAAGGATTAAATCAAATATTCCTTTTTTATTTGTATTTGTATTCCTTTTTTATTTGCACTTGGATGCAAAAGTATTTGATGTTACTCAAACCATTGAATTCTTTGTATGGTCTGTTTCTGATATATATTATTTGTTTGTTATTATTAGTTTGTTGTCAGTTATACTAATAAGCCTTTAATGGTAAAAACAAACTGAGCAGAGATTGGAACTCAATGTTGTGGGCCGGTTGGGATCAGACATCTCCTCTAAATCACACATAACAAGCACACCTTAGACATAAAAAGAGGTAAATTATGTAAAAAATAAAAAAAAGGTGTTGTGAAATTGTCAGTGTAATATATAGGCAACATGTATAAATATACCGTACTTAAGACAATTCAACCAATTATATGATGTAGCTGGAATTGGGTTGAAATGAAGGCTAAGAAAAAAAGATTGTTATTGCACAAGAAATGCGGAGTAGGATAACTTTTGGGAGTTGATATTGGATTTTGGGTGAGACAAAAGGGAAGAAAAACATGTTAGATGATATTAGGGTGAGTACGACCCTAGATTTTTCAATTGACTGAAATATCACATGAATACAACAGCATATTGAATGCAACAGCATACTGAATAGGTAAACACTGATATATTGATGAATGACTAAGAATTTATAATTAATGAGCTAGTGAGATCATTACCAATAATGCTTTTATTATATGATATCTTGTGACTAAACAAAGAATGATTGTGTAATTACCGGTATGTCTATTAACACACCCAGCACAATTGTGTTAAATGGCTGCCATTTTTTTTTCTTCAGATAGAAAATTAAGAAGTATGTTTCTGTTAATCTCAGATGCTCAGTCCTAAAGATTAAGAAATATACAGTATTATATTTAACACTGTGCCTTGATTGCTATGTAAGTATGAAAGATTATGCTGAAAACCATAAAATGTGTCATTGTTTTATAGGAATCATTTAGATACCTTTAAATTTAATATTGCGTGAATAAACCTTTCTATAAAAAAGTGAAAACGCATATTGCTTGCATACGTCTTAATTCATAATTTCTTTCGATTAGATCTAATGCAACCCTGGGACTGTCCTTATTAACATGAGCTGAAACCTTGGCATTCCAAGACTAAATTGCTAAAAATATTAATTTCCTTTTATAATTATGGGCTCTGCTCTCTTTGGTTACACTAATTAATAGTGACAGCTTCTGCCTCATTTGTGGTAGTGTTCTCGACAGCTGTCTGCTCTAACCCACAATGCAGTCTTCAGGGGGTCAATATATAATATCTCTAAACTAATAATACTAATACCCTTTGTTTCTTTATTGGCTTCAGGGATTTCTCTAGTAATGATGTATTGGTGGCTTGGTGCCTTCGGGCTCAGTAGAAAAGTATAGCTTAGGTATAGCTTAGTAAGGCCCCCTATGCCCAAACACACTAATTCTATTGCGCACACTAACACACACTTACCTTGGCTGGAGCCTGTCTTACTTCACGTGACTCCACTGCACTCCTGTCACTGTGAGCTGGCTTGCCCAAGTTGGACCGACACAGTTTAAAGACTGGCCAAGGGAGCAATTTCTGCCTCTGACTTTGGTGAAATCACTGTGGTCCCTCTAATGTGTATCTTATTGTTTACTTTTTCAGAATTTAGTTTAGTGATCCCCCATCTGCGGTCCATACAGTGATCAGGAATTCATGTTTGCACCTCACCTTTGTGCTTATATCTACTGTAACCCTCACTGAATTGTCCTCTTCAACTATTGTTTGGTTTCAATGTTTCGTTGCTGTATGATGACATACAATAATATAATACCGGTAATATCTATACAGAAATATACAGGCATAAAACAGCAAGATATATGAAGGGACGCAGGTCTAAACACAGACAGGAAAGATGCCACTGACCGTTAGAATTCCAACAAAATAGGTGTACTATGTATCAGAATTCTGGCTGTCAGTAGGGTTATTCTAATAATTGCTTTAATCACTTTTGGCCCCAAAAAAAGTGTGCTGGATAGAAGCAATTATGCCAATGAATTCAACAACATATGAATTCAATTCAGTTGGTGACAGGCTGCCTTTTGTTGATGAAACAAAGGGTGGCAGTGTTTCTTTGTAAATGTGCTGACCAGAATTCTAGCAGCAGGATGGGGCTATAGCTGATTGCTTTGGCTGATCATAGTTTATTATGGTACAATTGTAACATGTCATCACCTTCAGCAAATGATATTGCTTAACACAAACATGTTCCTTGATTTTTCATAAATATAAGGGCCAGCCCAACTTTATAGATGACCACCTAGGGCAGTGGGCCAGTAGTGGTCAGTGATCCAAGTGAAATGAACAAAGTACGTTTTAAAAAGAAGGTTATAAGCACAAGTGACATGAAGCCAGATTTAATAACTCATCTTAAAACTAGATTTTTTTAAAAACTGCACACAAGAATTAACACTCACTGGAAAGATATTAAAACTCCGGGCAGAATAACAGCACAGTGATTGCTGATTCCAATTTTAAACCTTTGTGAGTCTTGTAAGATCAAAGCAGATTTTTGCATCTCCAAGAAAGATCAAGGCAATCGGCAATTAAGTTAAACAAGTTCTATAAATACGTAGAAAATCAGTTTTGTTAAAAATAAATTCATGTTTTTAAACTAGTAATTGAACTCATTTTGTTTAATTTAAAAATGAAAGAACCCACGTGTGGATAAGACTGTAGTTCATGTAGAGCAGGGTTGCATATATTTAATTTATTTTACATATGTAATGTACCAGCATTAAAGATGTTAAAAACACAATTTAGTGTTTGAATCATTATTTTTTTTTAATTAAGACCAAACTATTTCTCACATAAAATCCATGCAAATGTATTTTCAGAATTGGTGGAAACTCTCTCTTCACTTCTTCTAGAAGTTCAGAGTAATAACATTAAAATGTTTTTTTCGATTGAGCTGTGCAACTCTTTTATGGCAACAAGCCCAGAAAAAGTCTAACCACATGAAGGAAAATTATAGTACTTATTCGAACATTGTTTTAAAATACATGCTTGTTTGAGCAGGGCCCTTATTACATTTTGTATCTGTAAGTACAGAACAATATTGCTACAGAGCTACAGAATATGATGATGCTATATAAAGCAATAAATAATAATAATGACCATGTAAATGCTGAATTCATTTACTTTGCCAATGAAAGGCTTAAATTATCCATGTTCAACTATCTCTGAACTTAGCTGAACATGTGTAGGGTGTTTGCTTTGACTTTCTAAGACGCATTCATTGTATTAAATATTTTAGCATATGTACTGTAAGAGGCACTGCGGAATTGTTGACGCTGTTTAAATTAAAACATTTTAAATTAAAAAAAAACTGTATTATCATAGGGTTTTAAATATTGAAAATTATGTTATAATGAGGGCTTGTGTAGCCATCCATGGTTATCTCCCAAGAGACTCTACAGAGACTAAAAATCCCATAATGCATGGGAAGGTTGACATTAATGGGGTCTATTGGAACTACTCAAGTAGGCAGGGTTAACAGAAGTCCCTGGAGTGGAAACAGGTTATGTAAACAGACATAATTGTTAATAATATCAGAGCAATAATTTCAAGTAGGTAAAACTGCTATTTTTGTACTGTAGCCATTACCATAAATAGTTTCAAGTATTACGCATGGTCATATTAAGTATATACGTCAAAACAGTCCAATACTTCAGTGATCAAGAGCAGGTTTTAATAAAGAGATTCCAGGGACAATATTAACTAATTATGAGCACTATGTATTATGTGTTATGTATTATGTTATGCAACATAAACATACCATATAGAAAATAGACATTCAGAGTTGCAATCAGAGGTTGTAAAAAAAAGTAAGAAAAAGGCTGTTTGGACAAAGATGGATCAAACAGGGAGTTTAAGGGCAAAGATGGAACAGGTAGACTGGGACAGAGATAGCACTGGTAGGCTGTTTGAGGGGCATGGATGGCACAAGTAGCCTGTTTGGAGTCTCTGACAAGCTGTTTGGGGACAAAGATGACACAGAAAAGCTGTTTTGGTGGCAAAGGTGGCACAGACTAGCTGTTTGGGGCAAAGATGGCACAAACCTGCTGTTTGGGGGAAAAGGATGACAAGTCCAATGAATCCAATGTGGGTGCTAGGTGGGTCCTGTGGATGCTATCTGGGTGCCTGGGTAAGTCTTATGTGTGCAGTCTGGGTTCCAAGGGAAAGTCCTATGTGTGCAGTCTGGGTGCCAGGGCTGGCCTTTGGGGTGTGCACCTGTGATCCGTGCCTGCAATTTTGAAGCCCACGGGGCTCAAAATGGGCCCGAGTGGGCCGTTGACTGAGTGCCGAACAGGGATAGGCTCTGTCGGCATTTTTTGAATGTTGGGGGAGGGGTTAACGGTAGGTATTTAAGGGTTGGCGCCGCTGAGTTAGGCACCATTTTGTGTACTTACCATCTTGCTGTTTGTCATCTCCTGTCATCTCCTGTCATCTCCTGTCTTTCTGGTCATTTCTTGTCATTTCATTTTCCTTGGTCTTTCCTTCGCTCTGGTGTGTTTGTTTTCCCCCCTTTTTTGTCTTACCTGCAGGTCGTCATGGATCCGGAGCTGGAGAAGATCCTGGATGGAGTTCGCCTGGCAGCTTTGAAGCGGGGTCCTGGGTGGCTGATGGAGCAGCTGGGACCGGTACTTCAACAGGCCGGAGTTCCGAAGAGGCCTGCGCGGAGGATCCGGCCGCCGCGTCATCTGATCCAGGACGAGGCCCCTGTGGCTGAAGAGGGAGCGGCCGGCACGTCTGTCCGTGCTGCCGGAGTGGAGCCCGGTCACTCGCGCTCCTCCGGTGGCGCGGCTGCAAGTCGCGTGCGGAGTCGTCGACGGAGGCGTCCACCTCAGAGGCTGAGCCCCAGCGGGTGCTCGCCTCGTCATCGGGAGACCAGTGGCGTGGAGCGGTCGGCAGTGGGCCGCGGCGGCGCGGCAGGCCGCTCCAGGGCTGGCAGCGTGCCCGGGATTGGCAGCGAGGTGCAGGCCGTATCGGAGTCAGACGTGAGGGAGCCAAGCCGAGCTACGGGAGCTGAGCCAGTGATGTCATCCAGCGGGGATTCTTCGGGTAGCGGTGTCAGCACCAAACGTGGGAGGAGAGACGGCCGGGTGCGTCCTGCGCAGCGGCCTGCTTTACTTCATTCGGGACGGAGCAGCGCTGGACGGTACAGGCGAGTGGAAGGGGCAGCGGGGGGTGCTGGTCTCGGCCCTGCCGTTTTTGCTTCGGGGAAGGGGGGGCATACTAGGGATTCGGTGGGGGGTGGCAATACTGTTGTTTTGGGAGTTGCAGGCGGGTCCGGTAAGACTTAGATGGACGGCCCGGTGTCTAGTGGGGCTTTTATTGCCAGAAAGTCTGGGGGGTTAGTCCGGTATCCTCTAGGGGCTCCTCGGCCCGGGGTGCTGATATTTCTGGTGTGGATCGGCGTGGTCAGGGTGTTTTAGGTACGGTTTCCCGTTTTAGGGCTAGTTCCCCTGGTGTTAGGGTAGGTTCCTCTCGAGGGGGTTCTCGTCGTCGTTCGGTTAGTAGGAGTCGGGTTCGTTGTTCTGTTTCTAGGGGTTCTTCCTCTTCTGAGGGTTCCCGGGTTGTTATTAGGGGTCGTCAGTTGGATAGGGAGGGTGGTAGGCGTTCTCGGAGGTTTAGAGGTCGGCGTAGTGGGGAGCGTGCGGTTAGGGGTGATGGTAGTCGGTCTAGGGTAGAGAGGGTTAGGGGTCGTTCTGCAGTCTCCTCGTTCAGGCGTTTGTCTACCTCCAGATCCCGCTCTGGCGATAGGAGTCGGAGAACACCAATGGAGCGTCCTGGGAGTGTGGCTCTGGAGGCAGCCTCTCCGAAGGATTTGGCAGCAACGCATCAGGATGCTACGGCCCAGCAGTCGGGAACGGCAGTGGGCCAAGCTGGTAAGTGCTTAGCGCAGCGTAGCGCGGCGATTCCTATGGCGCAGGATCAGAGCGGCTCGGTGGCAGGTCTTTTGGACGGGTTGCGGGCTTTGGTGGCATCTTGGAGTAGTGGCGGTCTTGGTGGTTCACAGGAAGGTGTACAGCGCGCGTGGGTGCCAGGGTCGGCAGGTTTGGGGGGGGATAGGGTATCAGTTTCTGGGGCTGCTGAATCGGCGCCGCCGCCTGGCAATGAGGCTGCTGGTGACGCCGCTACGGGGGGGTCTAGTGTCGACGTGGTGGCTGACAGTGGGGATGTGGTGCTTAGTAGTGTACCGGAGTCGGCGCGGCAAACGG
>VKOC01019816.1:0-61554 GCA_009364415.1 Spea multiplicata | reverse complement strand
ATACAGTAATATCGGTTGGTTCAGAAACCTGGTTTAATCTTATTTTGTTCCAATAAACCCCCTTTATCTGCAGACCTGGAGCCGCCGTTGCTGTCAGTCATGTGATATTTTGGGTGACTTTCCAGCTCAAACACCACACTGAGCTGACGCTTTATGGCAACGCTAATGAAGTCCTTTCCTCCATAGACTTTCATTAGTCAGAGAGTCTGGCTGGGTGATTAAGACTGAGTTATTCCATTGTTCCCCACAGGCAGTATGATAAGGAGTCGGGGTGTTTAGTAGATTGGGGGTCAGATAACAGAGTGAGAATCATACAAACGGCTGATATGCCTGAAAACATTATATTATGGGGTGAAAAAGACTCCTACAGTAACGGCTCAATATTTTAGATAAAAACTATACATTAGAAGTGAGAAGTATAGCAGATCTGTCACCAGAATCTCTTATATTGATCAGTAAAGCGTGAAGTCTGATCTGTTAAATATTTTTAGTCGCCTCAGTGGTTTTTTAACTTCTTTTTAATAATTACCGTTGACACCCTGCCTTGGAGGGATTTTTTTTTCTACTTAACCCTTTCCATACTCCTTACTTCCCCCACTTTCAGAAATCATGGAAAGTACCCAATTTATAATTTTCCACATTGATCTATACGCCATGCAATTCAATAAAATGGGTGCCTTATCTGCACTCTCCATCCTACATACAGGACAGGCGCGTCTGAATGCTCACCATACGTGTCCCATACGCGTGCGCTCTCTTTCATTTTATCACGTGTCTGTGTTTCGGGGCCGGTGCTCTTTAAAGCCCCCTATCTTAAGTTATAGAATCTGATCCATTGTACAGCGCCGCGGAATATGTTGGCGCTATATGAAACAACGTGAACGGTTCTCCTCCTGTATACAGACTGTGGTCTGGGACCGTGGTCGGGGTGTGTGCGGGAGATAACGGGTTAAAGGAAGCCGTCACGGTTTATCTGTTCACACGCGGACCCCTTCTTACCCGTTCCGCTGGAAAGAATGTAGCCTTTGGAACGGTCATTAGTTAT
This sequence comes from Spea multiplicata, assembly GCA_009364415.1. Classification (NCBI taxonomy): domain Eukaryota; kingdom Metazoa; phylum Chordata; class Amphibia; order Anura; family Pelobatidae; genus Spea; species Spea multiplicata. The sequence goes on along the minus strand of VKOC01019816.1, from coordinate 60,509 downwards.
AAAAATGATATTAAAATAGAATTTAAAAAAAAATTATTATTTTTACATTCCTTCGGAAATGGATTCGAGAGTTTCGGAAAATGTTTTAGCAGTTGGTTCTCCTAGTTAGAGTTTTTCCTTCAAAATTATTATTAATGATAATAAAAATATATTTTATTTCTAAAAATAAACAGGGCCAACAGTTCCTGCAGCACTTGTTACAGTCCCTACATTCAAAGGGTCTGACAAAATTAGAACCGACAGACTGAGACAAACAGATAAATTAATTAAAGAGGCCTCCGGCTCACAAGAGCTTACAATCTAGAAGTATCACTATATTACAATTAAATGTAGAAATGTTTATTCTATGTGGGACTGGGGCTTCTGCAGCAATTTAAACAGAGACACCCAGAACATGCCAGGTGGTAGATAAGTGGAACAGGCTCCCAGCAGAAGTGGTAGAGGGTAATACAGTGAGGGTATTAAACATGCATGGGATAGACATCCGGCTCCTGAATCTGAGACGAGACCAATGACTGATTAAGGTTTGAGTCTTTACAGCAGGAGAAACGGGCAGACTAGACGGGGGCCGGATGGGGCCGATCTGCTGGCAAACTGTGTGTTTTCATCACGGAGGCTGTGAATTGGTTGGCAGGGTCTCCTCTGCCGGGACGCCCTCCGGCTTTTACTCGGAACTACTTCTCGGAGCCTCGTTTCCAAACGTGATTGTTATTCCGAGTTGCTTGTTTGGACTCGAAGCTTTCGGCCCCCGGGGCGGATTAATTAACGCGCGTTTCAAAAATGTTTTGCAATTCTGTGGAATAAACGCATTGGGTTGGTGTTTAACTCTTTGTATTCCCCAGGTGTGAGAACCCCCGCCCCTTTGACATCTTGGTGACCCTCGCCTCGCTCCATTAGCCACCAGTAGGGAGTGTACTGGGAACCACCTGTTCTTCTGACTGATATTCTAGATGCCAATTAATTTCCTCTCCTTTCTTAAAACGCTTGTTATTTGTCATTGAAAAAAATGACAGAACAGCCAATTGTACAGCGCTACGGAATTTGTTGGTGCTATATAAAACAATAAATAATAATATATATATACACCATGTATGCCTCTGACTCGCTTTAAATGCTATTTATGATAAAGTCTCAGTTACACGAAATTCTTCCAGCGCATTGCAATTTTTTTTTTAATTTTTTTTTTTAACATTTTTACATTTATTTTACTTGTATTCAGGTTTTCCGCGGACGTTAATCCAGGCTGAAGCGGTTAATAAAATCTGCGATATTGACCTGGTGATTAGTTTAAATATACCATTCGAGACGCTGAAAGATCGTCTGAACACGCGGTGGATTCACCCGCCCAGCGGAAGAGTTTACAACCTCGAATTCAACCCTCCCGTCGTCCACGTGAGAATATACATTATACCTTTTTTATTATTTTATTATTATAATTATTTTTTATATATATATAGTTTTTTTTTCATTTATTTATTGTATGTACTTTTATTTATTTTTATTTGAAGATATTTTGATAGTTAGCTTAAAAGCAAACAATATATATTTTGTAGGATATCAGCCAATCAAGTCACTGGCTGAACAAGATTCTAATTTAACTTTCTTTAAAAACACTTTATTGGGATTTTAGTAAAATATATATAGATCTATAGCTATATATATATAATAATATTATATATATATTAGCGTCGTTAGGATTTATATTGGTTAAAAATAAAAAGCGCTTGAATTTGCAGTAATTGGGGAAAAATAAAAATGCACTGAATTATTTTTTTTTTAATTTGAATCAGACTCATGAGATGAATTTAAACAGATTCTGAGGATTTTTTTCTGACCAGACCTGTTTTTATTTATTTTATTTATTTATGGGAAACGAGACATTTTTCTGACTTCTCTTTTGGATCCAGGGAATCGATGATGTCACCGGAGAGCAGTTAGTCCAACAAAAAGAGGATAAACCCGACGCCGTGGCGTCCAGACTGCGCCAGTACAAAGACGTCGCTAAACCCGTTATAGAATTATATAAGTAAGTTGTTTTGGGGGTTTTTAAACCCAATCCTTCCAAGTGTGAAAATCCCATTCGTTGTCCCGTTTTATTTGCGTCACCGTTAAGAGCCGTGTGACGGATCTCTGTGTCTTAGATTAATAGGAGTGGGGGTGGCGTGAAGCAGACAATAGAATAAATAATAAATAAATAAATAGAATAAAACTTTCATAAATGGCTGCGGTGTGAGAGATGAGGGATGGGGGGCCGGTTCCTCTGCCTCGGAACTCCTGGGGATCCGTCGGGGTCTTTAGTGATCCATGAAGATCTCTTTCTTCGTTTACATCACACGTTCTCATTTTACTCAAATATTAAGGAAAAGACGAGAACGGTTGGCGGTGTATTTATTGCACAGATATTTTTTTCATTTACCAAACAATGGGGAGAGGAAAAAGGGGGGGGAAAAAGAATCGAAAGGATTTTTTCTCCACCTTTTTCTTTCTCCACTTTTTTCTTTTTCTCCACTTTTTTTTTTCTTTCTTTCTTCTCCCCTCTCCCTCTGTTAATTCTACGTCGAGGAGTTTGCAGTTAGGGGGTTATGCATAGAGTTTGGTACAAAGTATAGCAATGAGCGTGAACATTCCATTAGTTGCCATGGTGACTGCACCACTGGTTCAGATTTGAGTATTTACAACAGGAAAAACCGGATTGGGCTATTTCCATGTTTCTGTAATGCAGTCGTATGATTACAGAAGTCGCACAGACATTTTTGATCGGGTACAATAGGTATACATCAATTGGGATTAGGAGGCCCCTACCCCACAGAGCTTACACTCTAAATGGCTTTTTTTTTATATTTCTAAAAAGCATTTGACTTTTTAACAGTGTGGGGGGGGCGGTTTAGCCGGGGTCCCGAGGGCACAGAAAAAATTGGTAAATCTTTCTGGGATGTAACTATTTTGTAAAGCTGTTAAGCGAAGCCCTAGTTCTTTTTCAATCACTAGATTGTAAGCTCTTGCGAGCCGGGTTGTCATTCCCTAACGTATTGGCTCGTCTTAGTCTGTCGGTTCTAGTTTTGTCAGACCCTTTTGAACGTAGGGACTGTAAGAAGCGCTGCGGGAATCGTTGGCGCTATACAAGTAGATGCCGATAATCCCATATTTACCGTTATTTTTTTTTTTTACGGCCCCCTTTTATTTCCTCCCCAGGAGCCGAGGGGTGCTGCATACCTTTTCGGGGACCGAAACCAACAAGATCTGGCCGTATATCTATACGCTAATGAGCACGAAGATCACGCCGGTGCACCCGGAGGACACGAGCCAAGCGTTCCGCGCGGAGGAGCAATGAGGAGCGCGCTTATTTATTGGTCTGCGTGTAAGTGAGCAGCTCGCGCTCTATCGGCCCGTATAACGCGCCTGCCTTCGGAAGCTTTAAGCACTTATGTGAAACGGTTCTTATCTGCGCTCGGTGTCCCCCAAACCAACGAACTCCGGTTATACCGCGGGATTTGCCTTTACGGTTCCCTTGGATTTTATTTAGAAACATATCAATTTCCAGTTTTTTGGAGGGGGAGAGGTTTACCGCACCCCTCCCCCGAATTGTGATCTTTTAAAGCTGTTTTGTTTGTTTGTTTGTGAAAATGTATCTTTTTTTTTGGTTTGTTTTCTAAACATTAAGAATATTCTGTAACTTTACAACCCAAAGAATATCAAGAGAATGCTGTGATAAAATACTGTGTATCTATATGTGTTCCAATATATATACATTTTATATATATTAGGTTTTTTTTAAGGGTCTGGGCGCAAGCTTTAAATATATCGCTAGTCAAATATTCTATAAATTCTTTTTTTTGGTCATTTAATACAATCAAGATCATTGGAATCGCTGTCATTTTTCTTTGAAAATTTTGCATTAATACCCTTTTTATTTATTTAATATTTAGTTTTCAGCACAAACTTTCTGGAGCATCAACCTTACCCAGAAAAAATGCTCTTCAGTTGTTGAGCCAGACCACAATACCACATCACATTCATTCAGCTCTTCCTCTCTCTATATAAATACTGCGTGAGAAATAATAATTTATCTGGTAATTAAAATTAATTAAACCATCTATTTTTATTAATTTAAAATAAAAGTACGGGCATATCGGCCGTGTAATAAAGATAAATTCTGGTGGAATCGCCATGGAAACCAATCGCAGTTAATCCCTAAGTTTTTTTTTTTTTGTTTTTTTTTTTTGATGAATGCGTATTTAAGAGCATTGTTTAAAAGGTGACAGGTGCCAAATATTTGACATTAAAGATTGTAACAGATCTAGAAACATGAAATCGATTTAGGGCAATAAATGCAAATGTCAAGATTGTATTTGTATCGGCATGGTTCGTCCACGTATGTATCCGTGTATACACGCATGTACACAGTGCACATTATATACGGTGTGTGTATATAATATATATATTATATATGTACGCATACATACGTGGAACTTGGATCTATGTCCATATGATTTGTATGTGTTTAGCCTCAACAGACTTACCTTTAGGAGAAGCTTCAGCTCTAGAGCTGCAGCCACTGCCACAGTTTAAGGCTTGAAGTGACCAATCAGCAGCATGAAGGGGGGGTATTTAAGTCAAGTCTTGTTAGACCCCCCCTAGAACTCCCGCATGAGCCAGCGAAGGAGCTGGTGGTGGGGAGTTTAGCGAGTCTTAGCGAGCAGGAGGTCTCCAGCCAGATGGGGAGGAAGCAACGCATAGGGGTCCTCATTAACTCTTTTATGGCCGGGTAACTCACCTTAGAAGTAACACCGGCCAATTCCCAAGCGGTTTAGTGGCTCGTGGAAGCTGATTGACAGTTAACGCCGAGCGGGCGACACAAAGACTCCCCCATCCGACGTGAAATGTTATTTTTGGACGTGGATTTTTCGCCTCCATCCTTTCTCTAAACGAAGAGCGCGTGATGTGGGTTTCAGTACAAAGAGTGGGTTTCCCACTGAGGGGCATCCGCTGATCTCATCCTCAGCCTTATTTATCAAAGTCCAGCTTCTCCAGCGCTGTTACAAAGTTACCACCAGCAATAAAAGCATTTCTTTTAAAAAAAAAAAGCTGAATTTAGGGTAAAAAAACCCATTTGTTTTTGTTTTGAGGCTGAAATCCCTTTAGTAGAGTCCATGCTGTTTTTGCTGTAACACCAACACATACCGTAGCGTTGTTGGCCTGTAACACTGGCTAAAGGGCGTAGATAAATACGGACTCGGACCAAGTTTAATAATAATACATTTTGTATGGTCGGCATCATTTAACCCTTACAATGCCTTGGGAAAGCAGCTAATCATTCTGACATCATCAACCATGTTTCACCTCTGCTGATGCCAAAATGCCTTTGGGCGGTAGATGGGGGGAACAGCCTCCCAGCAGAAGTGGTAGACGTTGACACAGTGAGGGGATTTAAACATTCCTGGGATAGGTGTACAGCTCCTGAGTCTGTTTTAAAGGCATGGAAAACTTTACCTATACATTGTTTAAGTTACCATCTTCCATCCATTATCTCCGCTGCCTAGATTTTTTTTTGCCATACGAATTCCACGCTGTGTCTGAAAACAATTCCCTGCATATTTTTAAAGGGCTATTTACTTTTGCTGCGGTGATATTTTGGCCGTTGGCCCGACTGGGTCCTTTGATGTACGGATGCAAATTCATAGCATGATAATCACACGAAAACAAATAGGAACTGAGCTGGCGAGCACTACAACACCCATCATCCGCAGTGCAGGAACAGTGTGAGCGGAGGTTGCTTTGCATTGCAACACTTTAACACCCATACAAAAAAAATAAAATATATATATATATGTGTGTATATACTGTGTGTGTTATTAATATATAATTTATATATATATATAATGTGTATATACTGTGTGTTTATATATATAGTATATACAGTATATGATATATATTGGATATATCGCCATTGTACAGCACTGCGGAATATGGTGGCGCTATATAAATCAACGAATATTTAATATCTATGAATAAAAGTAGTGGATCAGAAAGGCGTTGGTAACATCGGATTGTATCACAAAATGCTTCGTTGTGATGGAATTCCAACCATTTGCTGTTTTTTTGTTTTTGGGTTTTTTTTCATTCTGCGCTGTGTTTGAGAAATCGACAATCGAATCCCGCCTTCCCGATCCAGAAAGGGGTTAATTCATATGAATTGATTCAGATTACCGGGAATGCGCAGGGCTGGCGGTGCCTTATATTGTAAGGTTTGACGCCGACACCTCTAGAACAACAGCAGGAGCGGGTATAATGCGGCCAGATCTTTAAAACAAATAAACTGCAAGTTTGTTTTAATTTGAAAATGCATATTTTATTAAAAAAAAATCATCTTTTAAGATTTTCTGAAGGCATGTGCTGGTCTGGAGGGGTTAAATCCGCTGATCCGTGGCCTCCTGGGAAGCTGTCAGTTGAAGTTTCTGCTTCGTGGGTTCTTGGCTTGTTACTCGCAAAGCTTTAGGAAGCTACTTGGTGATTGACGGCCCTGAGACCCAGAATTGGGCGTCTCGTAAAGAGCGCTTTCTAAAAAATACATAAAATATATAAATATCTAAAAAAGAACTAAAAACCAGAACTGGATATCTACTGGTTCAGTGGCTGCAACTCCCATGATGCTTATCCAGTTGGAAACCCATGCCTTATTGTAATCGTAGCTGCACAAAGCGATCGCCTTTCCACGTCCGCATTTATTTGTCTGCAGCACTGGAATAAAATTCTCCGATCCGAGCAGAAATACTTCAAAAGCACAGAGCTCCATGAAACTACCTTCTCCCAAATATAATGCTTTCAGGCAGCTGCATATCAGCCGTTTGTATGATTCTCGCTCTGTTATCTGACCCCCGATCTACTAAACACCGCGACTCCTTATCATACTGCCTGTGGGGAACGATAGAATGGCTCAGTCTTAATCACCCAGCTGGACTCTCTGACTAATGAAAGTCTATGGTGGAACGGACTTCATTAGCATCGCCATAAAGCATCAGCTCAGTGTGGTGATTGAGCCGGGAAAATCACCCAAAATATCACATGACTGACAGCAACGGCGGCTCCAGGTCTGCAGATAAAGGGAGTTTATTGGGAGAAAATGAGCTAAAACCAGGTTTTTGTCAATTCCGACTTTACTGTATACAGCTTTGGGGGTTTACACAACAACCCATTACTTTATTTCCAGAGACATATAAAAGATGCATCCAGCAGGGCACCAATAATTTGAAGTTAGTCCCAATTTATGTGCCTGGACCCTTTTTGTTGAGTGTGGTGCCTGTTTTTCCTCCCCAGTTTTATATTGTTTTACGTTTTGTGCTTTATTGATGATCTGACCTTTTAGTAAGTGCCATGCTGCGTATCTACCCCACTGCTAACTCTTTAACCTTTGAAATGCCAGGGTTGGTGATCTCTTTGATGCTTCCGCTGTATTTCTTTCCCCAAAAAAATCTTTTAGCTTTCTTGCTATTTTGTAAAGAGATCTTAAGCTCAAAACGTGGAGATTTATATATAATGGAAGCTCGCTCTGTAAAAGGCTTTCTCTGAAAATAAAAATATATTTTGGGAAAAAAATGATACTATGTAACAACAATGTAGAAATATTATCAATGGCTCGGCGTGCTGTATACCATGTGAAATCAGGTCACTGGGGTGGAATAACTCACAGGGTAACCTGGTATAAAATGTATATATATATATATATGCAGTGTGTATGTATTCTATATAAAATATATTATATGTATATGTATATATATTGTTATATATATATATATATATATATATATATATTGTGCTAACTGTATTCAGAATGGAAAGGCATTTGGGGCAGAAAAGTACATTTTTGAGCATTATCACAAATAACACTGAATGAACCCAATCTGCAGAGGGACAAATTACTCCTCCCCCGCTTTTTTTGGATACTGTAACAATAAGAGCATCATAAAAATGACTATAATATTTTACTGGAATTTATTACACGAGTATAATATTTTATACGAGTTCACCTATAAATTCCTGTTTTCATAAAATTACATTTCGCTTTTTATTGGTAATCTAAAGGACAAACTGACTCAAAAAACAAAAAAAAAACGTTTTTGCTAGAAATATTGCATTTTTTTGTAGCTGATTTACATGGTACAAACGTAATGTAAAGAAGCAGGTTGAGTTATAAATAAAATAAAAAATCCAAATTTATCTCGTTAATTGTGGTGTTTTTTTCTCTTCTTTTTCTCGCATGATTTGAATTCCCATATTGCTATAATGTCTTTAAGGGTTAAAGGGTTATATTTTTTCCACATATACAGTTTAAAAGTTCACTATATGGAAGCTGAGGTAGCAACTCAACTATGGAGGAAGGGATAACTTAATGGGGAGGAATAATCATGCAGATTCTGAAAACAGGACACTTTGGTATACATATTGGATAGGTTTGCTGCCATAACTACAGGGGCCAGTGCCTCTAGGGGGGCCCGGTGCGATCCCTGCGACCCCTTGTTCCTGTCTCCTCATACTGATTCAAAATCACTGTGGGAAAAGTGACAAAATTGCTTTAAATATCAGATATTGGAAAACAGAAGGAATGAGGATACTTTGTAATTTATATAGTTTTATATACACAGGGTTTGTGCTGCCCTCTAGTGTTGGGACTCGGGAATTGCAGCACTGAAATGAAATGTTTTGCTATAAAACAAAATGAAACGCACAGATGTTTCATTCTCTCGCATGAGTCCTGCGCCAGTTACAAGGCAAATTACAGAGCAAAAAACCAGAGATACAACGGCCAATCAGAAAGAAGAAGTAATCTCAATCCAAAATAGGGAGATTTGTCTATATATTTTTGGTAATAATTTACAAGGTGCATGAAAATGTTAAATGTAATTAACTGAGTTAAATTAAAATTAATTCTCGATAATATGGTTTAAAATTGTGATTTCCTATGTAAAAAAAGCTGCTATTTTTAAGAGATTTAGGGCCCTGTCTACTAAGGTAAGACTGAAGCTAAATTTGGTGCAGTTGGCATGGAATTATTAAATCACTTTGTTAATACTATAGGGTGTTCCAAGCATTCATCAATTCCTTTCCTGTGTTTGTCTGTGCCGCTTCCACTGGAAGTCTATTCCAGGTATCTACTACCCTTTCTGTAATTTCTCACATGACCCCCTTAATGTTTCTTTAAATTACCCCCCCCACCCCCCGAGTTCTGAAGCTCTTCTGTTTCCCAGTTGGAATTTCTTTAATCCCTCGACATATTAAACTGTTTCTTCCATGACTTTGTTATGGCTGACGGCTGGCAAGCGTGTGGTGGTGCTGTTGGCCAGCGGGCTACCAGGTGTTTGCCCCGTGTGCCAGATGGCCAGTGTGGGCGTGATGTGCACTTCCAATGCGTTTCCACCTTCCAGCTGTTCTCCATATGCTATCGGATAGCTGGCCTCTTAAGTCTCCCGTACAGCAGGCTAAGCATGCGCATAGAGGGCTATTTTTTCAGGGCAGCTATAGGGGGGTTTAATGTTCCCATATGTGCCATGGCTACGTTTTAAAGCAAATCCTTTTTGCAAAGCCACATGTCCCACCTTTCTCTCTCACACAGCAGTGCCACTTTTGCCCCCAAATAGCTTATCAGTGCCGTTTTTGCCCCCAAATAGTTTGTCATCGCCCCCAAACAGCCTGCCTTTACCACCTACCTGCAGGAGTCGTGCGTCCCTTTCCCTTCATGCCGCGTGCAGACTGAACAAGCAGGCAGGAAGTGGATGTGATGTCACTTCTGGTGCATGGGGCAAGTAAAGCCAAGTGGCCCCATCCGCCCCTTGCCCCACCTCCAGCATATGTAGTGGCACACATAGGTACACAAACTTACACACTAACACACATACACACGTTTATACATACCTACACTAACATACACTTACTAATTCTCGCTAACACTCAGGCACACACACACTCCCTCTCACACCATGTACACATACACATTCATGATCACACATTTACACATTCATGCTACCATACTAACACAAGCACACATACACATCCATGTTAGCACAAAAACACACACACACCCATGCTAACACACAAATGCTTACACAATCATGCTCACACACACACAGACAAATGCTTACACATTTACATTCATGCTCACAATCGCTTACACAACTTATACTAACACACAAACACTTACACATCCACACTAACACAAAAACACATACACATCCATGCAAACACACAAACGCTTACACAATCATGCTCACACACACACAGACAAATGCTTACACATTTACATTCATGCTCACATACGCTTACACATCCACACTAACACAAAAACACATACACATTCATGCTGACACACAAACACCTACACACACATACATTTATGCTCACATACACTTGCATATTCATGTTAACACACAGACACCTATACATACATTCTCATTCCGACGTACATACATTTATTCATACACACTTCATCAGCTAACAGCTGGCTGAGAATGATGGGAATGGCACTCCAGCTAATGGCTGCCAGACCCTATAGTCGGTAATGTCTATAATGGACCTGCTGCATGAAAATGTCATTTACATTTAAAATCCCCGTTAACAGGAAATATGCAACAAAGATAATCTCATTTTCACCAATAATATTATTAGTAAATGAAAACGACTTCCTTCATACGTGTTTAGGTCACGAGTCTCACATACACACGGCATACACACGGCTCCGGCACCATGTTCACTACATGTAAAGAATTTTTGTAAGTAATGGAATTTCTAATGATTCTTTAATTAACTTTTTTGCAATAATCGTTTCCTGACTATATATTCATCATTTTTTGCTTTTTGTTTATAAAATAACATTTCTTAAAATTGGATTAATTTCAAACTCATTACGCCATAAAATGTAATTAAAATCAGCCAGATAATAATCATTTTTCATGATTAGTGAGATTAATTACACAACAGTTTTATATTCCAATAAGACCTGGAGCCGCCGCCGTTGCTGTCAGTCATGTGATATTTTGGGTGACTTTCCCGGCTCAAACACCACACTGAGCTGATGTTTATGCATGCTAAGAAGTCCCTTCCTCCATAGACTTTCATTAGTCAGAGAGTCAGACTGGGTAATTAAGACTGAGCCGTTCTATTGTTTCCCCACAGGCAGTATGAGGAGGAGTCGGGGTGTTTAGTAGATCGGGGCTCAGATAACAGAGCGAGAATCATACAAACGGCTGATATGCAGCTGCCTGACACATCAGACACCCCTGACCACCTAACAGAGTCATCACTTTTCTAACTATGGGTCTTATCTATAAAGATCAGAACTTGGGGTCAGGATTTAAAGTTAGAAGGTGGAAGACTGAGGGGTAATGTGAGAAAACCTCACTTTACAGAATGGGTAGTAGATACCTGGAAAATACTTCCAGTGGAAGTGCTAACGCAAACATACTTCATGCGCCACATATAGCTGGGGAGGCAGAGGGGCAAATGCATATAGCTGGGGAGGCAGAGGGGCAAATGCTATATAAAACAATAATAATAATATAACTAATAATAATAATAAAAAAGTTGGGAAACAAGGACCACCGAGCTCCGGGGTACTCTGCTTTTTATAAATTGGGATGATCTGGATTAAAATCTATAAACTGTAAAGAAAAACATCAGAAACACACACAAAAAAAGGTACTAAACCGGCTTATACCTCGAACCCGGCTGATTGTAACCCAGCGTGACTCAATAATCGGCTTAAACACTTGCTGTAAGGGTGACATCACCCGTCCGGCATTTAAAGGGTTAAAAAAACTCAAAAGCTTTTTTGTTTTATCTAATATGTTTATAATGTAGACTTATTTTTAAGACATTTCAGCAAATTTTTTAATGTAATTTCCCATGTTTTAGGTACCCTAAAACCATGATTTTTAAACATAGGATATCACACTAGTAACTCCTCCAAAAAGCAAATAACATGGATGGTGGTTGTAAGGAGATTTTTCTTTACTGAGAGAGTGGTGGATAAGTGGAAGAGCCTCCCAGCAGAAGTGGTAGAGGGTAATACAGTGAGGGTATTAAACATGCATGGGATAGACATACGGCTCCTGACCAACGACATCTCAACGCATCTGTAACAAAAAAACTCACAAAAAGTCTTAAAAAGCAGAGATGACATCATACAAAACCACTTTCATTAAATCGCTGACCATGACTCAACGTGATGGAATAAACAGACGGCCATCGGATATTTCCAGGGCAGAGCACACGGGGCCACTTTAAGGAAGTTAATACATTATTGGTTATCGAAATCAGTCTCGTCTTAGATTCAGGAGCCGTATGTCTATCCCATGCATGTTTAATCCCCTCACTGTATTACCCTCTACCACTTCTGCCGGGAGGCTGTTCCGCTTATCCACCACTCTCTCAGTAAAGTAAAACCTCCTTCCATTCCATCTCAGTCTCTGATCCTCTAGTTTTAGATTCTGGGCTCCTTGAGCATAACCCCCCCCCAGCGCTGTATAAAGTAATATAACCCCCAGCGCTGTATACAGTAATATAACCCCCAGCGCTGTATACAGTAATATAACCCCCAGCCGTGGACAGTGGCATGAAGTCACCAAGGGTCATCCCTTCATCCATATCACCCATCTTGTTCAACATGAGCATCATACCACTTGCAGACCTCATCCAAGTGGATTACATCTCTATCTGTACGCAGGGGACGTCTACCGTGGGCCATCATCACATTATGCCCTAAAGACACCCCGGACTGGATGACGGATAACCTACTGCAACTCGACCCAGATAACGCCGAGCTGATGGTGCTGATGGCGCTAGAATCCAGATCCTGCCCATCAACAAAAATGGCTCTGAGAACGCGACATACAATCCACAGAACAGCATCGCTAGTCCTGCCACACCTGGGCTATCCTGTGCCAGATTACCTGTCCTTCTCTCTATACGGCAGCCATGATTCACCTCAGGAAAAAATCAAATCTGTTCTCATATCTGTGAAACTGGCGGTGAATCAACAAGCGACGTTCAGACTCCTTATGACGGCGCTTCGAGAATTAAATCAAAGCGGACCATTTTACGTTTACCCTACGGCCTTAATTCAGAGATCTCCGGTCCTCTTCAGCTGCAACAAGCGAGGAAAAGAAGCGGCCATTCACCTGCCTTCTAGGCGCACGGCTCTGGGACACCCCCCGGAAGACCACCCTACAGAAACTGAAGAACGGGCCCATTGACCAAGCATTGGCCACCCCTCGCCTCCTTATCTCTCGCCTCTCTTCACAAACCTCTTTCTTTCCCATTTCTAGCAGAGTTTAGCGCGATCGCTCACAGAATGACAGCGTAACCCCCCTCGCCCGCTCGCCCGGATCCCAGCGTGAGCTTCACCCCGCCAACTAATGTGTATTCCGACACACGCTGGCGATATTTCCCTCCCGCGTCCTTGCGAATGACACCGCGGACGGACGTTCCGTATATCACACAAGATCTAAAACACCTAACAGTTTGTGCATAAACAAGGGCTGAATATTTATTAACGGAGCGGCACCGCGGCGGCACCGCAGACCTCCTGCATAATGAGGACTTTGTTTTGATCTATTATTCCGCGCCTCGGGGCATCGGCCAGACCAGAAGCAGATAACGAACACCTCGGACCCTGCGCGGCTTTTCCCAGCGCTCCGTCTTTTATTTTTTCCATGTAATTCGTGGCAGCGCCGTGGAAAGTATCAGGGATTTATTCTCTAATCAGACGTGAAGCCCTTATGAGTTTTTCGCCTTTTGTCTTGGTTTTATTGGGGTTTCCTGAGTGCGTTGATTTACTTGGGGGATTGGAGTTCTTTAACGTTTTGACATATCAGACAATGAATTACATTTTAAGTGGGTTTGAGTCCCCCCCCAACACGCTAATAACATACGTGTAATCCAAAAAATATTGGACAATGGAACCCGAAAAGAGGAAATGAAAGCAGACGCAGAATCTGATTGGAATCTGATTGGACCGGGGGGGGGGCAGACCAGCCAACAGCCTGCAGTCATCACCAGTGACATGTTTTATGTTAACGTTTTAATGGCGGAATATTTTCATTCTAGGACGGATCAGACTCCGTATCTGCCTTTTGTAACGAGAACAGCTCGGCTCGGAGTTAAACTCATTAGGCGAATGTTACAGATCTGAACATGTTCGAACGAAACTCCAAAGCCGCTTCTAAGATTACACGCACGTCAAAAAAACCAAACCCCCGCGCTCGGCCTGCCAAGCCCACCCAGGAGATAATGTTTGTATCTGATCTGTTTCTTTGTCAACATGCAGAATATCCCATGAACGCGTTTGTAATTTAATATGGAATAATGCGCTGCCCGCGATACAAGAAAACCGGAGTCTTTCCATCGTCGGAGGAAATCGTTCTTTTCTTCTGTAACAAAGTAACAACACCCGGGATGGATTTATTTATTTATTTATTTTCTTGCGTCGGAAACCCGCTCGGGCTTTAAACAAAAACGTAATAAAATAACAGGCATTCGTTTCAGAATTCTGTACGATGTTCAGCGTCATGCATTTCCCGCTCATTGTTTTCAATGGAAAACAAATAAAACTTTGATTATTTCTTTGAAAATGCAGAATCTCTTGTAAAAATAGGGAATATGAGCTCTTTGGGTCAATTCAAATTCAATTGGTCACTAAGCTGCTTCCAATTTGCATTTTAAACAAATCAATTGTTTTAGCTTAATTTAGCAGAATCCCCGTAATTATAGCTTCCTGATTATGAAGAAGGATGATAAACGCCCCTGAAATCCTGCAAAGTGCATTAAATTGTACGGCATTTGGGGTATTTATAGGTAATTCCTCCTGTCTTCCACGAGTCCTCCTGGACAGCAACCTTTTTTCAGACATGGACCGCACCTTTAGCACAGGTGTAATCAATGCTTAGGTCGTTTAAAGCCGCGTTTAAAATGCTTACTGGAGCAGCTGTGAGTTCTGAAGGCCAGGTCTGTCTACAATCTCCTAAATCGAAAATGAATTGCGCTTCGAGGTCTCTTTCCCACATTATGTACCATTTTTACCTGTGCCCCGCGGTGCATTTACCTTCAGCGCTGCCCTAGGTCTAACCCAGACCATCGCCACCAGCCGTCCCTTCTGCGTCACTGTCCTTACTGTTTAGTGTTGTGATATGATGTCATAACCCAGAGCTCAACCAGCTATAGAGGCTGCTTGACTCTGGTGTATTTACATTTGGGGGCGAGCTAGGGCCCCCCCCCTCGGTGATCGGCAGCCCGAGTAAAATAAAAGGTGCTGTTTCTTAAAGAAATGAGGTCATCTCCAACCGCACGGCATATTAAAGACCGTGCTGAGCCGGCAAAGCCATCATAGGGTAAATAGGCCATTCGGTGAGATCAAAGAGAGGGCGATCTGCCCCCCTGGACCTGACGTCCAAGGACCCGGCACTGGCACAATCCTCCATGGTGTTAAAGGGCTGGTTGAGGAGCTCAATGACCTCCCTTTTAGTTGGCCCATTGAGCAGTCGCTCTACAGGGAGTCCACTTGCCCAAGAGGGGGATTGGCTCTCCATTAGGAAGCAGACGAGACCCTAGGCCAAAATATACGCCATGGCCTATGTATTGAGCTATATCTCAGTGACTTGGAACCTGTTTCAGAGGCTCTCATGTGAGCTCCATCCCACGAAATAACTATCGTACCCGACGGGTTCTTTACTCTGTAAGTAATATGGAGGCAGCATCAGGTAATAATAATAATAATAATAATAATAATAATAATAATAACCTTTTACAAGCTACGAATCAATAAGTTTAAGAAATAAACCAGAACGTTTAGCCGCGGTTCAGGGCCGGTGTAGCCCACGCATCGAAAAACTCATGAAGCCGCAACACAAGGGCTGGACGGCCCGACTCTCCATTTCTGATTAGATCTTATTGAGTGAAACGCAGCCATCCTTCCCTCCATCAGCGCTCCTGAAATCGCAGGGTAACAAACTGTCCTCATTAACGAGCGGGTGGACGAGAACGATACGCCGGCAAATATCTGTCCGCCAGAGGAAGTCCCCCTATTTCTGCCAAAAACCCCATGGAAACGATGTTCCCAGACGTCCCGTCTTCCTTGTAAATCAATCTCTGCCCTTTTTTATTACTTTGTTTATAGTTTTTTTATAAAAATGAAATCCCGAAGCCTCATCAGCAGAATAACGCCGCGTACCTCTCAGAGATATCATTAACATTAAACTCTCTGTACTCCATCACAACGTGCTAATTTACCGCGTCTCGCAATGTGCAAACACAGGAACCGGCCTGATTACACCGCGATGAGAGATCCCTTTTATTCAACCAACGCCAAGTCCTTATGAAATGACACAAAATAACTCCCTAGATAAAAAAAAAAGAAATAGTAATGTTATGACATCATAGTGAATTTCCATTTCCCTTTTTCCACTTTAAACGTTGCCCGCATCTTATTTTTTCAATATTTTAGGTCAATATGGATTGCCAGAATTCACACAATTATCAGAAAAAGCCCCCAAAAATGCCACATTATAGGCTGCACCTATTTGGGGACATTTCTGAGAGTAGCCTGATTTATGACCCTTATATTCAAGGAAATAAAATTCTATTTAGGTCAATAAGGTATAACTTTTTATATGATTTCCCATTAATTTTTAAATGTGTTATTTTAAGATCTTTGTATCAAAAATTCCCGACTTTTGTGACGAATATTTATAAAAGTGAACCCATGAAAGGAGATCTGATCCGGAAACAAAGAATTTGCATGAAAAACTGAGCAGAATGTTTAACATTTTTGGCGAAATTTCAAAACTAAAATGTTTTTCTTATTTTTGTGTTGCTGTCTGAGTAATAATCAAAAAAATCGACAAATTATTCCACAAGCTCTCCAGTGCACGAGAACATTAGATTTCCAGAAGCTCCGCTATAGGATAATCTGTACTTAGCAGATTTGTCTCACGCTAAACAGTTCGTTTTTGTGTTTCCCGTCTGTTCACGGAATGGTTTTATGTTTCTCCCGATGCGTTTCCATAATTAAATTATAATATTTGCATTTGTGATTTTCACTCCCATTCTGGAAACAAAAACGACTCGGGAGATAAACTTAATGCAGTTTAAGATCCTTTGGATACAATGTAAACGTCTATTAACAACATGATGTATAGCGCGGTGCTGGTAGGACGGGGGTTAATCCGTCGTCCCCGACTCACATTCCCCCTATTGTTTTATTAAAGGTTTTTTTAGTCCCATTAAAAGTTCCCTTAATTGTTAAAATGACATCATTCTGTATCCAGCGGAGTTCCTTTCGCTCGTTGATCTGCCACGTGTATGAAGGGGTTAATCCACCTGCTAGCGGTCCTCGGTATGAAGCCATTTTTGAAAACCATGTGAGAACAATCAATTTTTTTTTTTATTTCCTTTTATGTCTTTTTCAGTTTATTATAAATATGGAGCCTCCCCCATTGGGTGAAAGGCGGGGGCAAAACTGCTAAAATCATACATTTTTTTTTACCACTTGAAGAAATTCCACAACCCAAACAACCAGAAACTTGGCAACAAAACGAGTGAATTTACCGTTAATAAAAAACATTCCAAAAAGATGCAAAACAACAGAGTTCTGAGTCTTCTCCATAGGGCCTGAAAGGTTTAGCATTAAGTATTTCCAGTAACATTTATGCAATAATTGGATTGGACATGCGCCTGGCGTCCTCCTTCCGATTGGCTGCTCCTTTTTTGCATATTTTTAACATATTTTTTTACAGTAATCAGCTCCATATCTGGTCACGCAAAATGCTTTAATGATTAATAAACAGCATTTTTGTGACGTTCAAGTTTAAGAACCAGCAGCGTCTGAACCCTGAACTTTATTATATTATTTTTTATTATTATTATTATTTATTATTTATTATTATAACTTATTTAAAAAAACATGTAATAAATTGAGTATCGGTCTGAGGGGGACACGCAGGGCCTGTAAATTGCCCAATGTATCTTTTTAGGTGGTAGAGACCCAATAGAGACCCTCTGATAAGGATTATATTAATGTTATCTGTTACCCCTCGGGGGTCTGGCGTCAGTGCAGGAGTTGCCCATCTGAGGTATGGCCGCCCGGGCAGCATTAGCCAGGACTCCCCATAGGACGGCCCCGGGGGGTTCGTATCGGTTTCCTGCTGTTTCTATACACATTATCGGGGCTTTTAGGGCCGTAGAACCCTGCGATCCCCTCATACCCAGCAAACATTCTGACCTCCTAGAAAAGAGGGGCATCAGCAGAGGAGAGAGGGGCAACAGGGGGAGGAGAGAGGGGCTTCAGGGGAGGAGAGAGGGGCTTCAGGGGAGGAAAGAGGGGCATCAGGGGAAGAAAGGGGGCACAGTGGTTTGGGGCTCAGAAAGGACTAATGTCAGGGTTTAGCGCATGCACACGTATCGCGTGTCTTGTGTTTATATTTTACAGGCATATTTTCACTCATAGATTTATTGTCCAAAAAACAATTGGAATTCCCATTTTTTGTTGCAATAATTAAACTGTGACGGGACCTGCGCTGACGCTGAGCTCAAATATTCGATACATGTGGCAAGTATGTTGTTGACATGTGTTCAGCATCTGAAGCTTTCGGGGTATTGGATTCCCTTTATACCGACGCAGATCACAGGACGGGAACTCGTCTCGTGCGCTCACAATGAAAATACATTTTGACTTATGGTCTGCCAGAATTTACAGTTGAGAGGAAGAATCACTGTAGTTGGCCTCATAAAATTTTTTTGTCAGCATTAAATTAAAATAAGAAAACAGAACAAAATGAAACAGCTGTCAGAGAAATATAATAACGATATAAAAAAGGGAACATAAAAAAACACAAAACAAAGAATTTTCATTTTACAGAGAGAGGAAAAGAGAAACGCATTGAAATGTAAAATGTAAAGGAACCAAATCCATGCCTTTCCTAATAAAAATAGATATTATTAATAAATTATAAATATAAATAACAGTAAAAATAACCTTCCCATTCATAAACCCCAAAAAGGGCCGCACATCTACATCAGGACTAATATGGGGTCCGGGACGCGCTCCCACCTATCCTGACTTTGGGATTAAAGCCATTGTCTATCCCATGCGTGTTTAATCCCCTCGCTGTATTACCCTCTACCACCTTTGCTGGGAGGCTGTTCCATTTGCGAGAGTAATGTGAGCCATAAATTGTATTTAAACCTGCATAGGATATAGAAATGGCTCTTAAGACGAGACCAACAGACAATGAAGATTTTAGTCTTTACAGCAGGAAAAATGGCCGACTAGACCGGTCGATCTGCCGGCAGATTCTTGGTTTCTATTGGCTAATTCAGCAGCTTTCAAGACAATGTACATCTCTTCTTCGGGAAACAACATGACAAACGTTGTCTCGAAAGCTTGCACTTCACTAGGGTTGATGACTTCAGCATCTCCCATTTGTGGCTGCGTAGCGAGCGTTGAGAAGTTACAAAAACCGAACAATAAGAGAGCGAGAAGTCTAATTGGAGACGGCAAACGGGGGGTTTTCTGTTGGGGTCCAATGAATCCAATCCAATGGATAATCCAATGAACCATAGATATGTTACGTGGGGTGGAAGATCCCGGGCGTTATTCTAACTCCAATGTCATCCGGACGGCTTGAAAATGAGTTTGTAGATCACATCCCTTTCCTGAAACGGAGATTAGCGATCGGCTGTGCGAGCTCCGTCTACCCGCCGAAGAAGCAGGTGCGTTGGAGGAGCTGATACAGCGGAGGCTGAGATCCCATCGCCCTGCTGTTTACCCGAATTTAATCATTAAATCTACGGTGGCTTTTAATCTCTTCCATGAATAAATAAATAGGCGGCTTTATTGAGCTGAAGTTCCGTTTCGGTTTCTTGTCGAGGGGCTGAAGTTGATGGTGCAGCTGAACACCTGCATGTCATTATCCCGCACCAGAGACCGCCGTGTGGACGCACTCGGAAGATGCTGGCGTGGAGCGGGTAATTAGCAGCCACTCGTTCTCTTTATTTCTCTCTTTAAGCACTTCTGCTACTTTGCTGTAAAATAAATTGCTGGGGGGCCGGGAGCGAGTTAATGGCATAGGGGTAGATTAGCATTTTGTTCCAAAATATTGTGAAACCACATGCTTTTTTTTGTATTTATTTAATTTCCCCCGTGATTTTCTTGTGTTTTGTTAACTTTGAAATCCGCCACCGTCGGTGGGATGTCGAGTGACCCCTTCCGGATCCATTACTGTGTAGGGGGATACAGGGAAGGGACATACCCCAAATTATAATATGAATTGCCCCATTTCCGGTGCCAGGAACCCAGTCCCACAACTCCCACCCAGTCCCGTGATCAGAGGAAGAGAGAAACGTGGAATCGGCAACCCCCAAGTCCGTGGCAGAGATCGATGGGGGAAGAAGAAGAGTTACCCATTGGCCTAGTGGATGAGCCTTTACTAATTTACTAATTATCACGTTCCATAATTACCATGGAAACATAGAAAGTGACGGAAGATAAGAACCATTCGGCCCATCCAGTCTGCCCAGCCTCTGAATTACCATATTCATTATCAGTAATCATTTTCAACCAATCACCCCAATCAATCAATGGAACAAAAGTATGACTTTTCAGATAAAAGCGTGTAAAATCCATACTGTGCTGGGTTTACTACTTCTGATGATAAAATGATCTTTACATTGGGGTTGTAGTCCGTATTACTGGTGATCATGTGATATTTGGACATTTTTACTACTTAAATCTTTTTTTTTTAATTTAAATTGTGATTAAAAATCAATTCCAGCTTTTATAAAATATTATATTTAAATACCGGGTCTGCCCCGTCTGCAGCTCCGAGTCAGGATGTCCTCCAGTATTCTATGAATCCCATTCTTATACTAATTCCGTTAATATTTTTGACATATTCAGATTCGGGTTTCATTATTGACCGCAGGCCCCTGAGTGGCCCCTCCTTTGGCTCTACATTGAAAGCCAACCAGCGATAGTGGAAATTTGTTACTTATTAATGATCCTGATTTCAAAGTTAGAAATGAATCTTATTTTAATTTTGTAATTTGATGGAACAATCATTCTATTTCTTTATTGAGTTTCTGAGCAGGAAGTTCTTGTGTAACAGACAGGAAAAAAAAGGTGTCCACGAAAACTGCTCCCCCTGCACTCTGCTGCTTCAGTCGCAGTTTCCACTAGGACCTTTTTTCTTATAACTAGTGACGTTTCAGTTAAAAAAAAAGATTATTGAGTTTAGCCGGGGTGGCAGAATAAGGTCAGGGAGGATTTGTATTTGCCTTTGTTAAAAAACAATCCGTAAATGCGTCTGTGAGGTTTTTCCATCCCCTCCGACGGAATCGACATGGAAACAACTTTATAGAAGAATTAGATGGACCCTTTTTTTCCGACCCCATCAATTATGTAACAAAGCAAAAACCTCTTTAAATAAGTCTCTAATTATTAAAAAAACGTGCAGTGAAAAGAACGCCTTTGTGTGACGGATTAAAGTTAAATGCGGGGTGGATTTTTTCAAAGTGTCCCAAGTCTCACCGGAGGCCGCAGATCCACGTCGGGGTTAAAATGATGTTTGTTGGTAAAGGAAAGCCGAGGATGGAAAGTCAAACAGTATCTACGTTAACTCTGATGTAATGTAGCTCTTCCTTGAGCCTAGACCAATCAGAACTTTCCATGCAATTGATTGGCTCATTGTCACGAACTCCCCAGAATTATTGATAAATTTATATTTTTTGGCACTTTGATAAGATTATAACTACTTAGAAACCCCCCCGGAGACAAAAACATGACGTTTAATGAAAACGTTTAATGAAAGGGAATTCTGTGTGAAAAATAGGGTTTAATAGATAGAAGAATTGTTCTAAAATGTGTTATTTATCACCATCTGCTTTCTATGCCCGGTTGATCAGAATATTGATAGATTTTCATCAATAATACTTTAATTATTACTCCCACTTGTAAAAATTAAACATATGGAAAACCAAGCAAGCAGCTCATGCATCCCACATACATGCCACACGCAACATGGCCTCGGGGGATTTCACGGGATCGTTAAATCCAATGATCCCGATGTGCGCTCGTCCTCGAGAATTTTATAAAGTAACAATCCCTCCAACATGCAGAAATCACCAAGAATGATGTAATAAGCCGTATTTATGGGAATTCACTTATTTTTCCGCTGATACAATATGTTATTAATGTGTTTTTAAGGGGGGGGGGCGGCCATCTTGTTTTTGTTGAAGACGTTATGAGAAACACAAGTTTCAGGGATTATAAACTGAGAATAACTGGAGCATAAATAGGAAAAACATGTTTCTCCTTAAAAAAAAATTGATGTTACAAATGAATGACCGGAACCTTTCTGACATAAAACGTTCCTGGTGCTTTTAATGAAACATCAAGTCATCGTAACCACAACGTCGCAGGGGCTGCTGCAAGATATTACATGAAAAATAGTCAAAACTTATATTTCTTAAACTATACTTTTTTTAGTAACCAAAGCCAGCATAGAAATAGAAGCTGGATTGACCATGGAGTCCAGGCCCCTTTCAGATCCTTTTTTTTTGTTTTATACACTAAATAAACCCATATTTACAATATTTATGTGACAGAACCCCCCTCTTATGTGTATCTCATGGGAGCGGCCATTCTAACTTCCTGTCCTCAGAATCTCTCCCTTACAGTTAAGCTGCTGATTGTTGCTGATTGGTTCAGGCAGCCTTTGTAAAGGTGAGGGGAGGGAACTTCAGCACAGGAAACGGATCAGATAATGCTGGCTCTGCCACCGGCTGCCACCGGTCTCCCCTCACCGATCTCTTACCTACAAAACAAAAGTCTCCAAAACAACTACCCAGAGTAACAAACAAAATTCACGCGCTATAAGTAGAGTTAAACGTGAATTTTATTCCGATTAAAGCAGTGATGGCGACTCTTTTATATCAGTTATCCCGTATTATTCTAATACTTGGCCCGGAAAATGTTCCGCAGTCCTGACTTCTTGGTCCTTCTTCAGGCACAGAAAGCTGCAGGGCGTCTCTGTCCATCTTAGCGCCGTATAAAATATATATTTATTTCTCTGACTTCTTTATAAAGCTGGAATATTGTCTTCTAAGAGTATACAAAGTGCCCTTTGATGAAATATAATGTAATATAATCCGCTGAACCGGCAGATTCATGAAAGCTCTAAAACAGACTGATCTCTTTATGTTTCTAATCTTTCTTTTTCTGAATTTTTTATTTGTGACGATGCTTTATTTAAAATGTGTGAGGCAGCATCTGGTATTAATTAACTCCGTATTTGGGAAAATAAAGCCTCGTACTTATGCATGTTAAATTAAATACATTTGTTTATGCAACACATTTACAATTCATATCATTTTAGAGGGAATAATATTTATTTCCATGATTCAGATGCTGGCATTTTAATTCAAAGCATACATTTGCTCGTACGCGCTTTCTTTTAATTTAAATATAATATTACTTTCAACTGTAGAATAAAAAAAAAACATAAAAAAAAGACTAATATTAAAAATAGAACCAAAGCCGACGAAATTAGGATTATATATATATTTTTTCCTTTTTAAACTCGACCCCTATAAAGAAATAAAGGAGCCCAATTTGTATGATATATGTATTGTTTTAAAACCCCGCGGTAAAGAATGTTCTGTAAATAATTATCATTTTTCATTAAAAGGCAGTTTTACCGTCCGCTAACAATACATAAGCGTGAAAAAAAAAGTCGTTCCTAAATTTTAAGCGTCGCGGCTCTGCCTACCAAGGGACCAATCTGCCATCGTTGAGCAAGGAGTGTTTAGCACTAAATTGCTGATGTAAATTAAAAAGTCTGTTGTTCTTCTATAGAACGCGATCTCCAGCTTTTCCCTCCTGTGCTTCATCCGAACGAGAAAAAGTAACATACAGACATGTGCGTGTATTTCACACGCCTCCGACACGCATGTCTATATGTGTGAAATGTGTGACTAGCTTTATTCCTGTCTACAACGCCGCGCCATCCTTTGCCTCTACTTTACTGAGAAAGATAAATGGAACAGCCTCCCAGCAGAGGTGGTAGAGGGTAATACAGTGAGGGGATTAAACATGCATGGGATAGACGGCTCCTGAATCTAAGACGAGACCAACGACTGATTAAGGTTTGAGTCGTTACAGCGGGAGAAACGGGCGACTAGACGGGGGCCGGATTTAGAGCATGGGATGTTAACTGCACCCAGCCCTGAAATCACATCCAGCACTGGTGTTATTATTCATCTTATTTAATAACTCATTCACATTTATATTTCCAGATCCGACTTCCACAGAACGGGCAGCCACGGCATTTCATGCAAACTCCCCTCCATTTCCAATGATCCCTCAGTGTAGGCGGTATCGGAATCCTCCTGTCAGCCCAAGCAGGAAGTTGGAAGCCACTTCCTGTTCTCTCCTCTGTCAGCCTGAGCAGGAAGTTGGAAGCCGCTTCCTGTTCTCTCCCCGCGTTGTTTTCGCGGACGGCGCATGAGCCTCTAGCACTAGAGATTGTTTCTAGCCGCGCAGGTCCCTCCGTAACGCTATTATCACAGATACCTCAGGGCGACGGGCGATTTATACCCTGTGACGGGGCAGCAAGATGGCGGCTCCCACATTCAGCGAAACAGGAATAAGGCAGGGGCTTTTAGTTTAATATTTGCAGATAATGGAATACAATTCTTCTATATAAATATAAGAATTAGGATCAAGGATGGTCTAGAATGAGACAGATCCAACTTTAAGAGACCCCCTCTGGGGCTGAGAGATATGCGCTGTGGGGCAGATGGTTCGCAACCTGTCACCATCGCAGCAGATAATGACAATGATGCATTAAACCGAGTATTTCCCGTACAGGAAGGTGAATGGCGGCCGTTCTGTCCCTAAAAGGATCTGCATAAACTTTAGGAGACTCCTGGGC
Organism: Spea multiplicata; assembly: GCA_009364415.1. Classification (NCBI taxonomy): domain Eukaryota; kingdom Metazoa; phylum Chordata; class Amphibia; order Anura; family Pelobatidae; genus Spea; species Spea multiplicata. The sequence continues at coordinate 35,538 of VKOC01019816.1, read as the reverse complement.
TTTACATACTAGGTGGTCACTCAGACAATAGAGAGCGTCAAATAACCGAACAATGAGCGCCCCTCGAGAGTGACAGCAAACTGTAATTAATGAGGACTCCTCTTCATTGCACGGATCCCATAGAGGAGCTGACACGCATTTTATTAATGGTCTGCCCGTTTGGGGTTTTTAATACATAAAAGGTTTTTTTCACAGGCGGTTTTGGGTGGAAAGATCCTTCCCATGAAAACGCTTCGAGACGGGTGTTTAATGTCTGAAAAATGAAGGGATGAAGCGCACAGCCATAGAAACCTGGGCATCACTCAATAAACTGTAAGCTAACGCGACAGCTCCTTTGTATCCCTTTGTCATGCGCTCCGCGGTTGAGTTATCGGTGATGTAACGTTCGTGGCTCCCGTGCAGCGCCTCGGCTCGTCAATAATGCGGCTTCTGGTCAGTTAACCCGAGAGGCCGCGGCGTATTCTGCCATTACTGCCCCTTGCTGAGTGATTGTGCTTCCCGGATAAAACTGCCCCTTATTAAAAAAAAAAAAAAGCGGAACAAACGTTATAACCGTTTAAAAACAGCATTTAAAAAAAAAAACGTTTAACAAATGCGTCAGGGTTTGGAAAAAACTGTCTCTTTGAAAGAGAAATCATGATTATTGAATATGTTTCATCCTTAAAGTTTAATATTTTTGATATTCATTTTTAATATATATTTTAGATACATTTTGAATATTTATATATAGATAAAATTATGTTTTTAAATATTAATCGTTGATATCTTATTCGATTTTCTGACCCACGCAATAAATCTGTGCAGAGAATGAATTACTATTTCTTTTATTTATTATTTATTGTATATAAAGAAAAAAATGAAAATGGGACAAAGTTAGAGATCACTTCATACCGTGAGAGATATTATTCCGCAGCGGTCGTTTTGTTCACCCCTCCCCCACTCACCAAGCATTTGATACGTAATATATGTGCATTTTAGACGAATGTCATTAACAATCCCCGTACGTTTATTATCGCCGATATCTGCAATAACTCAAAGTGGAGCAACTTATAGGAGAATTGACAGAAGTTCTCGTTCTTTTAGAACACAGACCTTACGTTTTTCTTCCACCGCGGTTGTTTTTAAAAATTAAATTAGACTTTTTTTCGTAAGCCCCTCATTTAGAAATCAGTCTTTTTGGGGGGTATAGAGGGGTAAAGTTTGTGGTTCCCATTGATCCTATGACAGTTATTCATTTCTCCGTAAGCACCTTCCATTCCGTGCGGGAATCCGGTTCCGTTACTGGTTTTCTTTGAGAAGAAGGAGCGTTGCTGCTCTCCCATCCGCTCCTCCGGCCAAAATGCATTGTTTTCAATGGATTTAGGGACCGCCCAACGTCCTTAAGGGGTTAAATATGTTTGTTAAATGTTATAAACCCAACGCGAAGGAGAGGAGGAGCGAAGGCTCTCCTCTCGGCATGATTGCGATATTGTGACATGGTAACACGGTGCAAACACACGGGATCATTTACATACGTGATAACCTTCATGTGACCTGACATTGTGCATGTTATCTTGGCGGATTATAACGGGATAATTAGGCGCTTTACATAATGCCTCGTGGGACTCTGATAAGACTCGAGTCAAACCGCTTACGAGAAATTAAACGTCTTCTTCAAACGCATCGTCGTAGTTACAAACTGAAAGGCCACTCATAATTAGTGTTCGCTCGCATTATTCTTGTGCTAATCCGTTGGAATTATCATCGTTATTACGAGTGAACAATCCTGAGTGTTGTTAAAGGATGAGGGTAAATGCGTCGTCTCCGGTCTGTACGGGTCGTTGTGCATGCGCCTGAGTCAGTAGTGTTTGCACTGTGGTTGTATGAGTGCTATAGACGCTATCATTGAAAAGCAATATGCGAGTGCTACTCAAAGTGTGCACGAAAGCCCACGTATGACGTGTGTTCAGGACCGGCCCTTTCATTTTTAAACCAATTGGCAGATATGTTACTGCCTGCTGAACATGCGCGACTGCCGAGTCAATAATAATAGTTTATGTTAGCCAAGGGGCAGCAAGAAATGAGGTCAATCAAGTATAGACACAGGAGCAAAGATACAACGGAGGAGCAAAGCTCCCGGCGCATGGGTAGCCCCAATAACTTGGTGAGGAGCTGTGGGGAAGGGTAAGGTTATTGACGGAAGGAATTAAGGTGACCAGAAGCTTCCTGGAGCCTGAATACCCCTGGGAACAGGCGGCCCCCCAAGAGCCTTGGGCTTACGGGGTAGAACCAACTGTCTAGAGACCCATGGAACCCAGAATTGGACCTCCAAGAAGTGAGGATCCATTAACCAACCCACCGGTGCTCTAGAAGGTCATCGTGTTTTACCTGGACCGGGCTATTGTTTTCTATCCGTAACCCCCGGTCCATACAGTGCAAGGCGCAGAGATATTCCTAATCTCATAAAGACCAAGATTTAGGGCTAAATATTTTCATGTAATTTTTGTTTTGGGCACAAAACACAGATATCTCAACATGAGAACCATTTAAATGGGTTAAAACCTGACATTTTCGGTACAATACAATGTATCGGCACACTCTAGATGTTGTTATTTAAACATAATGTATATTTCATGGTATATTTTACATTTCATGCACGTTACATGAAGCCGAAATGATAAAAATATCCCCGCATTCGCATTTGGCATCAATAAGGCAGAGTTCTAGATAATTAGCAAAAATCCAGAAGGTTCTCCATTTTTTTCCCGTCTCCGCGTTTCACTCCATTTGTTTAGGGTTAATATATCAAGTTTGTATAAAGTCTATGTAAATAAATAAGTTAACTCCAGAGAAACACACTCATTTATTGCAGGGAACAGATGTATGTGTGACAAGTTCCAAGTAAACATTTTCATAAATCACATTATTTATCTCCAAATTAAACATTTTATTATTCCAGAGATTCATGAAAATCCAGCATTTCTCCCGACGCGTTATGAATGGTGGAGCCGGCAGAGGCTTTGCTGCTCTGCTACTTTGTAACGAATTACTGGAATAAAGCGGAGATTTCTTCTTTATCTGTAACTGAGAACCGCGGTTGGTCTGGAACTAAAAATAAGGATTCTTACAGATTTTTGGGGAAATGTAAGAAAATGCCAGGTGCCAAAATTGTTTATTTGGGTGGAGATATAAAATCTCCAGAATAAAGCTGCACTCAAGATGTGCCCAGGGCTGGCAACCAAGTCTGAGGGCATCATGTACGGCTCTGTTATGTCATACCCGGGGTATATTGTATGGCTCTGTTATGTCATACCCGGGGTATATTGTATGGCTCTGTTATGTCATACACGGGGTATATTATCTGGCTCTCTTATGTCATACCTGGGGAATATAATCTGGCTCTGTTATGTCATACTCGGTGTATATTATCCGGCTCTGTTATGTCATACCCGGGACATATTGTATGGCTCTGTTATGTCATACCCGGAGTATATTGCCCGGCTCTGTTATGTCATACTCGGGGTATCCCACCTGGCTCTGTATAACCCTCACCCCCTATGTATTTGTGATGTACAGCCGGTCGGCTTGGGATAAATGATAAATGGACTGGAAGGTTCTGCAGCCATCGGAAACTCCATCCTGCCAAAAAGCAGAATATAGAGCCGTACAATATGAAGGACAAATGGCTTTATAGGCCACAGACAGCTGCAAATAGACAAGATGGGCCGGGAATGGCACCGCGTGGGGGACCCAGCATTAACCTGCAATTACTTCCCCCCACGGAGCATCCGACAGAAAATCCGGGAAACCCGTCCTGTTTGAGCTGACAATCGACTCGAGGTTCTCTTTATCCCCCTCATCCCTCAACAACCTATCTAGAAAAAAATTAAAAAGAGGTCTTCTGAAGGGCGTCCAGAAGGGAAACATTGTTACAAGAAATGGATTCTTTCTGTTCTTCTAATGTTAGTAGATTCTTTCTATGTCTCCATCGCCAAAAGGAACAGAAACCAACGACTCGGAGCGAAGAACGACCCGGTGACATCACAAAAGTCAGTGCCGGACATTTGGGGGGATTCTGCTTCCTTGACATTTTTAAAGGAGGAGGATGACCTCAGACCCCACATCGTCCTGCCGACTCCTTTCGTGGACTTCCAGACTTCTATCGGTGATCGATCACGGTCACTAAACACTTGGAGGAAGCGTTAATGAATTAGTCACATTCTAGAAACGGCTTCACGTTTTTCATGGAGTTATTTCTGAATCCCCGCGTTAAATATATATTTATACGGCAGGAATCCGGTCATCTTCCTGGCTTCGCCCGTAAACAGGAACTCGATGATTAGCGAGAGGAAATTCCCCAGAAACCTCCATTATTATGAACTCAGCGAGCCTCGCCTTACTGGCAAAGCTTCTGCGATCTCACACGCTACTCGCCCCCCCCCCCCCGACGTGCCGCACGGCATATAAACGGTTTATATTAAAAAAATGTACTTAACGGGTTTGCTAAGTTTATGCATTATAAGAAAAAAACTGAATTTGAATGAAATGAGGAGGAGGCGTCAGGCGGGTGGCGGGAGATCCGATCGATACTCACCACCAAGATTCCGAGTCTTATTAACAAACCTCAACAGTCCTAAAATATAAAATATCCGCCGAGTTTGATCGATGCGTCAGTCAAGTGAGGAGGATCAAAAGCAGCGGCCGATGGCCCAACGCACGAGGCCAAGTGATTGATTTGCCTTCTTTCCCCTCTTTTTTCCTGTAAACGGAGAGCTGTGTTTACAGAGATGATCTCAGTATTGGACCGAGCCTCAATGTCTACTTTAAATAGCGGCCGCCGCCGCCGCTCCCTTCCTAGAATATATTTTAAGAGCGACGCGCATTGTATTTCTTATCTCTGAGCATCATACGTCACGCAAATAGACAGCTATTGACAAAACACGGCGAAAATAGCAATGTTTAAGTGAGCTTTAATATTTAATAAGATAAAAACAGAGCGGTGTCAGATTAGCATCTGGAGGGCGGCCAACATCGCTGCGTGAGCCGAGGCCACAAACCCTGGAAACTCCTTCAATCGACTGTTTCAGAGGATTTCTGCGCTGCTGACAGCGTGACAGACGGACGGTGGATGAACAGACAGACAGATGGACGGGTGGATGAACAGACAGACAGACGGACGGACGGATGGGTGGATGAACAGACAGACAGACGGACAGACGGACGGTGGATGAACAGACAGACAGACGGACGGGTGGATGAACAGACAGACAGATGGACGGACGGGTGGATGAACAGACAGACAGACGGACGGGTGGATGAACAGACAGACAGACGGACGGGTGGATGAACAGACAGACAGACAGACGGAACGGGTGATAGGATTTCTGTATCGCGATCAAATTTAGCATTTTTTTTTCTTTGTGTGCACAAAATTTTTAAAATAATTGGTTAAAAAAAAGAATCTTATTTTTTTTGTGTTTTCCAAGTTTCAGCAAGCACAAAAAAATGTAGAAAAATATTCCAAAAACTTTTTGTTTTTCATTTTGCTGAAATTTAATAACTAAAAGTTAAAAGGGGAAACAAAGTATCAAAGAGCAATCGCTGGGGTAACATAGTTGCATTAACCGCCCCCCCCCCGTTTTTTGAAAACGCGTGCCTTTCAGGATACCAGCGGAATATTTCAGCCGCCGTGTGATTACCGCGACACTCATCAGACGGGACGGAGAAGGAATTTGAAATGTTTTCATTTATTCCGGCTCACAAATCAGAACCGGTGAAACTAATAAACAAGATGTTTGATTGTCCAGCTGGAGAGGTAACGCACCCCGAGCCGCCGTCCGACAGAAAGCACCTGCACGGCGCTCATGAATCAGCCGCTGTTCATGGATGCAAAATTCTAGTCAAATAAAAGTAAAAAAAAATGTTTTGGCGAAAGAATGAAAAGAGAGTGCGGTTCCTGACAGCCCCGGATCAGCCGCGGGATGGAGAGGGCAAGTTCAGGGCTCAAAATATATTTGTGTTGCGGAAGTCAGGCAGTGGACGGCGGGGAGTGAGTATTAACTCCAAAGGAGGGTCTCCAGCCGCGGAGCTGCCGGCGGGAAGCCAGAACGGTATTAATTCCCAATGCCGGCAGGATCTCTGCTCGCTACGTTGTAGCAATTGGTAAAAGTTAGCGGCTGAAAATTGGCTCAGGTCGCGATGTTCGCGGATAAATGTTCTCAATAACAAGGCGTCTGACTCTCAGCTTCTTACTTCAGAAAACAACGGCAAATATTAGGACGGAACGGCGTGAGGTGCAGGAGCTGCCAGACGAGCGCGGAGAACATGGCGGCCGATCCAGCGCCTTTCTTCACGTAATAAACACTCCGCCTTACACAGCGAAATATCAAAAACAAGGAGCCACAAATTCTTTTTACTCCGTGGACACCCAGGAACCGACATTTATTCCTCCTCAGAGTCACAGCGAGCGTCGGATCAGAAAATATCCGGAAATATAATGAATGCTTCGGGGTTCCTGACGCGACTCTGGATGGAAAGAGCGGAGTTACGGAGAAGGATTTACCCGCTAGATGCATGCGGAATGGAACAGGGATTTTAACTCTGAGAGTTCTGAGAGTCGTAGTCGGCCGTCAGCCTTAAAGAAAGACTTCCATAGCAAATACCCAGGGATAGGGATGAAAGCAATTATCCAGAAAGGGTAAAGGCTGGGGGAGTCCGCAGCAAAACCGTAAATACCTGTGAAAAAACACTGAGTTTGGGACAGTTTGGTGGAAAACAGTTTGTTCCAGGACTGGAGGGGGTGATAAGTTGGCTCCGGCACTTTAAGGCCAACGGTCACCTAACAAAGTAAGAGCAGCCGACGGCTGCATACGAGAGGCCGTTGCGTTTCTTTGCTCGCGTAGCATGTGGCCCACGTATTCAGCCAATGGCTTCACCCGAACCAAAGTGGTCGCGGCCCGCGGCCCTCCGGACATCTGCCCCGAAACACCGAGAAACAGCCCCGAAAGTTCCATCATATTAGTATTCTTATTACAAGATGCGTCATTTTTTCCCATTTGGTTAACGGCTGGAAATTCTCTTCTAAAAATAAACAAAATATCAAGAACTGAACGTGGAAAACAATCGGGATGCGAAAAACATTTCTGATAATAATAAAAAAGTAGAAAATCAGAAGAGAATTTGACGGACGTAAAGCAGATATTCCTGAAAATTTCTTCCAACAAACGATAAAACGATTCCCAGAACGGATCCTTCCTGAAAATCCGTGGATATCGCGTTTCTGAGGACGGGGGAGACGCGAAAGGGAAGTCAATTAAGATAACAAAGAAACGGAGAGCACAGAGAGCGGAGAGCAGAGAGAACGGGGAGAGCGGAGAGAGCAGAGAGAGCGGAGAGAGCGGAGAGAGCAGAGAGAGCGGGGAGAGCGGAGAGAGCAGAGAGAGCGGAGAGCGTTGAGAGCGGAGAGAGCAAAGAGCGGAGAGAGCAGAGAGAGCGGGGAGAGCAGAGAGAATGGAGAGTGTGGAGAGTGGATAGAGAGCGGAGAGAGCAGAGAGAGCGGAGAAAACGGAGAGAGTGGAGAGAGCGGGGAGAGTGGAGAGAGCGGAGAGAACGGAGAGAGGGGAGAGCGGAGAGAGCGGAGAGAACGGAGAGAGCGGGGAGAGTGGAGAGAGCGGAGAGAACGGAGAGAGGGGAGAGCGGAGAGAGCGAGGGAGAGAGCGGAGAGAGCGGAAGAGCGAGGAGAGAAGGAGAGAGAGAGAGCAGAGAGAGAGAGAAGAGAGAGAGAGAGAGCAGAGAGAGCGGAGAGAGCAGAGAGAGCAGAGAGAGCAGAGAGAGCGGAGAGAACGGAGAGAGCAGAGAGAGCGGAGAGAGCAGAGAGAGTGGAGAGAACGGAGAGAGCGCCATCAAACTGAATAAAGAGATTACCTTTTACCGATTCCAGACGTCTCTTGACATTAAGAGCCAATGATCTGAATTCTCTATAAAACTGCGGCCCCGAAACTGTCGAATCTTTAAAGGTTTCTTACAGCGTTTTTCGCTTCCAAATCTCTGGGGTGGACTTTCGTCTTATTACCCCCCCCCCCCCGTCCCACATTCTGTATCATAATCATCTTAAGGGAGACAAAACTATCCGAACCTGCCGGAAGATCGGCCCCATCCGGCCCCCGTCTAGTCGCCCGTTTCTCCTGCACTTAATACCCTCACTGTATTACCCTCTACCACCTCTGCTGGGAGGCTGTTCCACTTATCTACCACCCTCTCAGTAAAGTAAAACGTCCTTGTATTCCGAGACTCTCTGTATTCTTTGCCTTACTATTTCTAACAATAAATTAGAATTTCTAGCAGTGAAAAACTCATTATGAGATTCCGTCTACGATGAAGAAGCGACTTTGATATTTTGGAGCAGAAATTCCCATTGAAGAATAAAAAAACGTTTTCTGAACTGCTTTTTCTTCACGTTTTCCCCGTTTCCTTGAATTTATATCTGTTTCTCTAGTTGCTTTATTCAATGATCTCGACTCGACGCCGTCCCTTATGTTGTTACACAAACGACCTGAATATTTGGGACGGAATAAGTTATAAATGAACCAAAGAAAGTCCTGATCTTCTGAGAAAGCGATCCTCGTTAAAGCAGCTTTAAAAAAAAAAAAAAAAAAGTATTTGGGTAAAAATCTCCGGAAATCTGTAAACAAATGACCTTAGCCGATGTTCTCCCGGAGCCGCCGCGTGCGATGCGGTGACATAAATAACCGGGTGTATTATCGCTCTTTCAAACCGCTTTGATGAAGCAGATGGCGCGAGCACTAAAGATAATTGTAAACTTGGAATTATGAGCTATTTGCGAGAATTCGCTTTCGGTGGATTTCCAAAGACCGAGCGAAACGTTATTATTATTCAGCAGGAAACGTCCACCTGCAAAGCCGCCGGAGCGCGTTGGTCCTCGGCGCCCGACCGGCAAACCGGCAGCGCTTGCTACATTCGTCCCAAAAACACTGATTAACGAGCCGGGAATCAGCCTGATTTACATGTAAATGCCGTGAGGTCCGGGGTCTGCGTTGCTCAGGTGGGGCAGCCCGGCGATCACCGTACCTGGGAACTCTCGGGGCTTCGCATCGAGACACCCGAATCCTCCGAGTCAGCTGGACCGCCGTCAGCAGAAACGCCCACCGACGTCACTGAGTGGTCCCGCCGACGCCGGTGGGTGTTGCTGCTGATATTGTGGGCGGTCAGTGGGCAGTTCTGTCCCTTTAAGGCCAGCAGCCGTTAATAATAATAATTGCTGCACGCTACGTTTTATGCTGATATCGCATATCCAGCTCCGCTGGGCTGCATTTCTTTTAACCAAACCTTTGCCGTTTCCAACCGAGTCTCGCTGCCTTCTGATTGGCTAAAAATGTCAAGAAGCCAATCCGTCAGATTATTTCCATTGTCCCCAGATTTCCTTCTTTTGTGTCTTTCCGGCTCCGGCGTTACTTTCTCTAAATCTCAGAGCACTAAATTCCTGCCCCTGGGGTCGCCTCTCGTTGCGGGGTCCGTGGTTCTCGGGTCTCCGGTTAAGTGTTTGTTGCCTTATTTAGTTGTTTTTTTTTTAGTTGGAAGTCTGAAGGGTCGTTCCATTACCGCCCAACATCTCGGAACAATAGCTGCATTTTCGGTAATTTGTTGATTAACGTTTTGATGATGAACGATGGCGTTCTGTCACCTAAGAAAACTTTGCATTAATCAGCGTTTCGGGAAAGGAGTCTGCAGGCCGCTTTCGCTTTTTTTTTTCTTAAATGCTTCACTGGCTTTAAATGTATTTTTGAATATAAGAAAAGTTCTATTTACCTTTCCTGTGTTTTCAAGTCAGACAAATTCCTCTACAGCTTACCTACTGCTTCATAAATTATTCCTAACTTTATAACTGGTGCGGGACTCAGGAAATATCGAGTGTATGTTTACCTCTATTAAGTATTTGAAACTTAATCCTTACCTTTATAATTGGACTTAATTAACCGATTGTTGGAGAATTCTAGCATCCTCGTTCACGTCCTGCCATCGTTTCATGGACTGACGCGTCAAGGCGCTAAAAGGGTTAAATACAAAAAAAGATGATGCAAAATAAAATATTAAAATAGGTCTCTTACTCCACTCCCCTGTGTGTTCTTATTGGAGGACGTAGTACCGGAGCTCAGTGAATGTAATAGATAGATGCGTAAATATGGCGTCCAGGATCTTCAGCAAAGATCCTTAGAAGAACGTCGCCATTTATTGCAGGCATCGTACAAAGACTTGGAGTCTCTCCCACGGAGGCGCCGAGGTCGATGTCTCTTTATTGCGGATCGAGGGTTCCGTTTTGCCGACGCAGGGGGCTTGTATTGTGGATGCTGGTGGGTCTTCTGTCCGCTTCATGGGGGGGGGGAGGTTTCAACGAACCTCAACGCAACCTGCCGGGAGTCGGAAATGTCAGCCGAGCAGAAGACCTTCACATGATGGAGGGGTTTGTTCAGAAGACCTCACCAGTTACGTGACGTTCACACTATGAGCTCGCTACGGCGTATCCAGGTCAGAAAATATCTTCCAAGACGTTAATCCCCCCTCAACTTAGGTTAGAAAACTAACGAGTAACAGTAACGGCATCGGAATGGCCACAGATCCATCCAGGAAAACTCACCGGCTTTAGAGGAACGTTGGGGGTCAGGTTTCTATGTTGACCCTGTTTGATGGGGTCTTCACTTGACCCCCCCTTGTTTCCTAACTACGTGGACAAATCTCTGGTCCTTTGGAGGCCGACGGATTCGAGGAGAGACTTTGGGGGAGAACATTTAGCCCATTTGATGTTTATATACAAGTCACATCTGCTTGTCGAGTCATTATTTTAACACCTTAATCAACATCAAACGAGCGCACGCTCATTGGCGTAAACATACAAAGCACATGTAAACATTTCGGGGATTTTGTCCCGAGACTGGAAGCGCAATTCAGCACTAATTTGTAAAAACAGCTGGAAATGGCGAAATTTGGAATCAAAACCCGAATTTACAACAACCACTTGGATCAGTTTATACAACACTTTTATTCCAGCTGGATAAACAGCTGAGGTGGAGTTCAGTTTGGGGGGAAATCCGCTTAAAATACGTACTAACCCCTTTGTACCGACTTTTAAGCCATTCACTCACAATAACGGTCTCGTTTCTTATAAAAATAGTAAATTCGGTAAATGAAGTCTTCGCGCCGCTCTGTAATCGCATTCATTTTAAATTTGGCTGCCACTGAACCAGCGCTAAAAACCCATTAATTAGTCTAACGAGGTCCTGTCAGATATTTGGATACAGAAGATGCTCAACGCGGAAAAAAAAGAGGAAAGAAATAATATTTACTGGAGCTAAAAAAAGAGGAGTTTATAATTAAAAACACGCAGAAGGGATCGGGAGGACGGCACCGATTGGACCAATCCCGTCCCAGTTTACAGGAGAGCCACAGAAAGATCTCAGACGATTGATTAATATGCAGTTTTCTGCACCTCCAAGCACACTGAGCCACCACAGACCAGTATGTGTCCACTCGCTGACCCACCACAGACCAGTATGTGTCCACTCGCTGCTCCACCACAGACCAGTATGTCCTCTCACAACCTACCACAGACCTGACCCACCACAGACCAGTAGTGATGCCTCTCACTGACCACCACAGACCAGTAAGTGTCCACTCGCTGACCCACCAGAGACCAGTATGTGTCCACTCGCTGCTCCACCACAGACCAGTATGTATCCACTCGCTGACCCACTTCAGACCAGTATGTGTCCACTCGCTGCCCCACTTCAGACCAGTATGTGTCCACTCGCTGACCCACTTCAGACCAGTATGTGTCCATCCACTGCCATGGCCGGTATCAAGGTAGCCCAGTCCAGCCCTGCTAACCCTTTGTGGGGTATGTATTAACCCAGTCAGGGCTATTAATTGGAGGGTAGTAGAAGGCGCCCGTGTGTCTGATATCACAATTCTTCACGTGGTTTGAAATACAAATAACAAAGAACCATCAAACGAGGCAAAATATGCTAATACCTTTACATAAATATTAATTATTATTAATGATACAATGTAAATATCTTTAACAAATGAAATCGTATGGCCGTTGATAGAGATTTCCGTGTACAAAGTGACGGATTCTGTTCCAATTAAACATAATACTGTCTCTGGATGGAGTCTCGAGGCGTCACCGAGTGATTTATCTTCTCTCTTATATGAATTTATCTTCCACCTTAACGAGTCGGTGATTATCGGTATTAATAGAGAATGGAGGCTTTATCTACGGCGTCCTTTAACCCCGACCCTCAGAGAGATTACATTACGTACAGCAGGCCCCCCCTGGCACTCACGTGGTTAACCCATAGACATGATTTCACTTGACATTAATTGCCCGAGTTCTCTGTTATTACAGTAATAGCCCCGAGCCATCAAGGTGGTAACTAATTTATAAAGCTTGAAATGAAAGGTGAAGCTCCCAGCCCCCGGCCGCAGGACTCGGAGTCGGCCCTCGTGGTGTTCATACAATACTAAGCCCTTGTGATGTCAGACCGGGGCAGGTCGGCCGTCGGCCCCCGGCCCCGGAGGCTGTATGAACACCTGCAGCGTTATACACTCAACATACCTTCCTGAACTCCGTTTCCAGCGCCGCGCCTCGCAGAACCGAGTGATTGATTGGGTTTCCCGTCCTGGCGACCGCGTCCGGCCCGAGCGCTCCGGGGATGAGACATCCATTAATCGCCTCGTGAACTTTTCACGTTATTTTTAAGCCGGGGAGCCTTTTATTAGCAGGCCTTTAATTAAGCTTTCCAAATGTTACTGGATGAAGATTCCGCCTCGAAAGGTCACGCGAGTTCTTCGGTTTATGTCATCGTTAAGAAATAACTTTTTTTTTTTTTTTTTTTTAATAATCCATTGTAGGCTTTATTTTTTGGGGGGGTGAATTAAAGAATAACGTGGGGGTTATGATATTGCTCCGTCCCTTAAAGAAGTGTTTTTTTCTCCCGTAAATATCTCTGGTTTAGGTGATTTATTAGAATTGTTCATCGGTTCGTTGTTAAATCATCTAAAATACATAAAACCTAAAGAACTTGGTAATATTCCGGGAGCGGGAGAGAAGTCGCTCGTCTCCAGGATCCGAGCTCAAAATGGCCGACTTTTTGGGTTGGAAAGATGGATTCTTATTGATTTTGTTATAAAGTAACCCGCCAGTTGCTTGTGAGGGCATGGAAGTATATTTTTGGGGCTGTATATGGTGAATTCATGTCCTGAAGACGGATAGAAGAAAGGTCATGGCTACCAATTGCGTGAACTGCTTTATCTGCCCCTCCTCCGATCCGAGTCAGGCTCCAAGGGAGCAGAGGTGCTTTTGTAATTTTCATGATTACTTATTGAGTTTATTAAAGCCTTTTTTTGAGTGGAAATGGAAGGATTCGGTGTTTCTGCCCTGCATAGCACCTGGTCTCCATGTTAAAAGGTTACACGGGAAGCCCTAAGGGCTGATCCCGCAACGCGTCTTCAGATCGGCTCCCTCCGGGCGTCCAGCTGGGTGATTTCATGTAAAACGTAACCCCGTGTGAATTCTTCTACTCGTTATCATTACAGACCGAGGAGGGCATCTCAGCCGACCCAGCCGCCCTCAGCTGTTCCCGAGACACGCGTGTTCTCAGATATCCGTGACTCCACATCACATGTTGGCTCAGAGCAAACCTTGTAGCATTCAGTTTTTAACCTGATTCCGACCCCGTGATGAAACCGCGTCATCATACCTGGGAGCTCACAGGGCTTGCCCCGAGTCTCTGGGTTTTTGCCCCAGTCTCAGGGTCTGGGGGCAGATTCTCCGGGTCACACAGCCTGGAGTTGACTTCTTCTTATTCCTCCCCGCTGTGATCATTTACGTTATGGTTGACATCCCTGCTTGAATACAAGTGACTCGTTTAAGCATATGCCATTTCGGGAGCCATATGCCTATCCCATGCATGTTTAAATTCCCTCACTGTAACCTCTACCCCCTCTTCTGGGAGGCTCTTCCGGTTATCTACTCTCATCTTATTAAGTTAAAACTTAACTCTCTGACCCTCTTGTTTTCCGCAGTGGAGAATTTACATCTAAACGTCATAAGTCACACGGAACACAGAGGCATTGAATTTAATGACCAGGAAAAGCCACGCTTTGGGATGTTCAGCTAATAGTCATTATTGATAAATATTTGTAGCGTCTCTCCGGGCGTTTATGGCGTCTCTTCATGCTCTGTTACCAGCGGTTAGCACGGAGTCATTTAACCAGGCGCTGGATGTTACTGCATTATTTCAATGGCTTTATATTAGCGTTTAATCTGCTGTTAACAAGAAGTAACTCCGTATAAATGCTAACATTTTCTGCCTTTTTTTTGTATGTTTGGAGGAAACGTGCGCGGCTTAGAAATGTTTAAAATCTCGCCTGGTATAATCGTTAGCGTGATACGGAGGTGTCACGTTTCGGTGAATTCCGTGCGAGGAAACCGTATCCATCGGCAACGACTTCAGAGGCAACGTCCGAAGAATACAATTTCTTTTAGAAAAGCTTCGATGTAACAAGAAGGGGTTAATTCTTTAAGCCCCAAATAAGCTAATTAGGATCCGCTTAAAAGGAACTTCATCCCTAAACCACCTACCTAAAGTATCGTTTCATGGGGTGGATCATTGTAGAATGTGACTGCGCAGGATCGGGGGGGTTGTAGCTCACATTGGGGTTCCTCACCTCGGCCGGATAATGTTATTCGTAATAAATGTATCACGAGGTTTCTCTGCTAACCCTGACTCTTGTCTGACTCGCCTGACTCAAGTCTGACTCTGTTTTCACATTTCTTACTGTGAGATTTAAAAGCTTTAAGTTCTTTTGAATAACGATCCCGGCCTACAAAGAAAGGTCCAACCGACAGACATTCTCGATAAAGAGTTTATAAATCTTCTTCAGAAGATGAGATCCCTCTGCTGGACTTTTAGTGAAGAAAGATTCTGGCCTCTGGGTGCAAAGAGATAATGCCGATCGTTTGGTTTTATTGCAAAGAAATGATTCTGAGGGTACGAGCCAACTAATGGGGCTTTTTGCTAAGATATAATCCAGACGGTGGGTGTTCTTGCGGAAATATAACCCAAAGGTGGGTCTTCTCTAAACATATCATCCAACCTGTGGGTATTCTTCTGAAGATATGATCCAACCAATGGATCTTGTTGCCAACATATAAAATGGCAATTGGATCTTCTTCTGAAAATATAATCCAATGGGCGGGTCTTCTTCTGAGGATATAATCCAATGGGCGGGTCTTCTTCTGAAGATATAACCCAATGGGCGGGTCTTCTTCTGAAGATATAACCCAATGGGTGGGTCTTCTTCAGGAGATATAATTTAACTAGTGGGTCTTCTTGTAAGGAAGGGCTGCTCGGCAGTTGCTTGATATACCGTATGTCTCCTTCCTTGAGATTTTCTACCTTCATCTATGAGTTTGAAATATATCTCCTATCTCTCTATATTGTATTTCATTTTCTAAATTTATCTCTTTTAGTATCTCTTCTTTTGTCTTCAGTCTCGGTAGGCATTTTGATGCAGGCCGAGGGGCAGTTGCATTCAGCTGTTTAGTAAATGCCGTCGCCGTCATGGAGGAGACAAAGGGAATGCAGTTCCGGGGCCATCGTACACGAGATGTATTTCAATGGCTCTGCACCAATAGCCACATAATCAATAAATGGTCTTCATGTTATTGTTCCACTTTAGTATTAGATCTGCCGGCATAAAAATCAATAAGCGTCTCTACTTAGTTTCCTGCATTTTAGTTGCAGTGGAAGAATTAAAAAGGTGGGTTCATCGACATTTTGGGGCACATTAGGTATAAATGAAGTTTAGGTTGTGTCTCATTATCTACCGGTCGCCATTTTAATTTTTCCTCTTCATTGAACGCCTCTGATGTAGTGAAGATATTCTAGGTCTATCGGCCGATTGATTAGGCCGCGAATAGGTCACGCACTTGATTAGGCCGCGAATAGGTCACGCACTGTCTCTTTAAAGCAAAGTTTATTTATAGGAACTCTGATGCGCTGTTTATTTTGGGTCGTATTAAATCAATTACCCTTTCGTAAACAGTCATGGATTTATCCCTGGTCGAGGTTAAAAGTGGATTTATTTTGAGCAATCGGTAGATAAAGTAACGTGGAATTTATTCCAGATCAATATGCGAAGGTGGAACCGCAGTTTGTCAGCCATTACAAGACAGTTTTTAACCCTTTGGGAGCCGTAGCGTGAGTAATGCGTCTCGGACAAAAAAAGGTTTCAATAGAGTCGCTTGGAGGTCAAAAGCCTCCTTATCAATACCCGTAATCAGCTCCGCGTTACCCTCATTGATAACTCGTTATCTGCGCGGGAGATTTATGGAGCCTCCGGAAATATCTCCGCTCGCCACGCGTGAAATATCCCAACCGTTTCCACCGTTATCCAGAAAGCCGTAAATCTGAAGATCTTTGATATATCGCCTGCGAGGAGCCAATTCCCATTGAAAACCAAGATTTCTCCCGGGCGATTACTCACGGCCGTAATGACGACGACTCTAATTGTGTTTGGGTATCAAAGGCGACTGAAATGAAAAAATCATTTGCTCTCGATCCTCTCGGAGTAATTGACCAAATAAGTTATTTCCTGCCAGATCTCGTAAGATATGACGGTCCGGCGACATTTCTATTACAAGCGCCTTGGAAATCGGCCACTTCGTGCTTTCACTCGACTTCCAGAGAAAACTTAGAAACGGAATCTCTCGAGCGACAGAAAATACTCTCCGCTTTAATAGAAATCTGACCGGGAGTAACGTTTAATATAATCATTAAAAAGGGACATAAACATAAAAATGGGATAAACAAGAAGAAAATGTTTTGGGTTTTTTTAATTAGAATTAATGGCAACATCGCCAGCGTTATCGAGCCGCCTGCGCGGAGTAACTTCACGCGGTTATAGGTAAAAAAAAATTATATTTACCCAGAATTTCTATATATCGTAAACGCCAAATTTAAGAAACTCGGATGCTTTTAGTTAATGAAATCTAAACTCAATCTGAGAAGTAATCAGCCGGCTGCGTCCCGTTCTGCTTAGAATTTTAAGTCACATTTGGTGGAAACTTTTTTAAAAAAAAAATAGCTGAAATTCCTGCTTTGTAATACAAATATAGCAAAAAATACATAAAAAATGAGTACACGAGAGAGTGAGACCCAAAGAGCTTACAATCTACACAATGTGGCCGCTGCGCGTCTTCTTTTCCTGATCTATTTTTTTTCCGGATAATGAAAAGAATGAATGTTTTTTTTTTTTATTGATTCCCCGGAATTCTCTCGATGTTTCCGTTTATCCTCCCGTCACAGGCCGTGTTTCGGTCGTCGTGTACGAGGCGCGGGTCAGCGTGCGGTCGGACGGTCTGCAGGCGCGGGGTACTTGTCTCTGTTATTACCCCCGTCCACTTATTGCTTAGAGTAACGATCGCCCCAGCGAGGCCCGTTTTCCTTTTCGCTGCCGGCAGAGATGAGAAATGCCGTCTTTCTGCTAATTTCTGTCGGTGTCGCGGACTCGGCGTAACCTCCCTCGGAGAGGACAGAAGGAAGTCTGGAAGACTCTCGTAAAACCCGTAATAAAGCGTTGATGGCTCGTAGCGTGATAGCGATCTACACAACAGAGCGAGATCAAAACAGAATAACGACGCGATTCGGGGGCCTTCGGGATAAAGGAATTCTGTTTATTTTACAAAACTGATAAATTAAAAAAAAACACTGAAAATTACACGGGTGATTCCGAAGACGAAGGCGAGGAGCCAATCAGCTCAGTCCTAATGGCTCCAAGAAAACAGCCCATTAAGACACTCATTGAAATGGGGTCGTTTCCAGGAAAAAAGGGTCCGAGTATCTGAATTGGTTGAAGTCGGCTGATAAAAATTAAAATGTGTATTATTATCATTATTTATTGTTTTGTATAGCGCCGTCAAATTCCATAGCGCTGTACAATGGGTGAATTCTGCACTGAATTTTTGGGTCAATTAATGTTTTTCATTTTATTAGTTACTGACTGGGTGGGTCGGTTTAGTAAAAGGAATTACGGCGGATCACGCTGACTCCTCCGGAAAAAAATAACCAATAATTACTGATGTCATCCCCCAGCGTTATCTCTGAGAAATGAAATTATGACATCATACCCTAAGGTTTTAATGGCTCTGCTCAGACAAAACATTAAGTTATCTCTCTGGCATCTTAATGAAATAAACCTCAGCAGAGCTGAAAGTTTATCCTCCCCTCCCCCGAGGGTTTAATAAATGCATAAAAACAACACGGAAGCTTTTTCTGTGTCACCAATCAGTGCCTGTTTTTTTGTCACATGACAAATACGTGTTCCCGAGAAAAAAAATTAGGCAAAACTTAATAAAAAAAAATAATAAAAATAATGATAATATAAGGAAAAAAGTCTAAAAAAAATCAATTTGTATTTCTTTATTTCTGTTAAAAATGTAAATAAATACAAAGATTTACAAAAATGTTGTGTCTCTTCCAGCAGCTCCGGGTCCATTTAACCCCTTGGATGCTGCACGCTTTCTGTTCTCTGTCCAGCCAGGAATAAACCTTTATTTTTTTATACATTTAGTCCGTTGGCTTCTGACCTTGAAAGTTTTCTCTTCAGACAAAACATGGAATTACTTTGGAGGGTTGGGTGTCTGCGGGACTCGTCTGCTTAACGAGGCTCTGAATCCGCGGCCTGCGCTGCCGTTTTATGTCACTCCTCACAGATAGAGGATTAAAAAATCAAAGTCCGGTACGGATTTCGGGACGGAATCGCCTCGCGGATATTAATTCTATCAGCGCCCGCGGGGGACAAAAGAAAAGATTCATCGCTAAATGAAACGATATCCGGGCTCCATATTGTGAAGTCGTTATTATAATTATAATTAATAATATTATTATAATATATTATTATATATCGATAATATAATAATATAATGATAATATAATTACTTTTCTTTAGTAACTAAAAGACTGAATCGCAGCAATTTGGAATCACGTTTGATGCCGGACTGCCGGGGCCTATACTGAGGAAATAAAATGTGGTTAAATGTTGGTGGCATAACATTCAGCGTTGGGTAATGAGAAAAAAATGATGTCATAGAGCTTATAATATCCACGAGAGACGGGTTATACCCAGAACCCGCCGGCAGATCGGCCCCATCCGGCCCTCATCTAGTAAAGACTCTCCTCTTAGATTCAGGAGCCGTATGTCTATCCCATGCATGTTTAATCCCCTCACTGTATTACCCTCTACCACTTCTGCTGGGAGGCTGTTCCACTTATCTACTACCCTTTTTTACGTTACATCTAAGTCTCTGTACGTGGGAGATGTGCCTCATATTGTGACATAAATAGTGGAAAAACCATAAGAAATCCATCAATTTTAAACAAAAATCCCTCAAAATAACCAACTCAGGCAGAAATCCAGCGTAATTTTTTTTCCTTTGTCTCTGGTGGGTAACGTTATGACGCCAACACAAGAGCAGCGTTACCTTTTCCGTCTTACTAACCCATTTAATCAACGGAAATATAGTAATTGGCATTTGGAATAAAAATGAGCGAAACAATATAGAATAACACCTTTTAAGGCCGAGCGTTGGAGAGAATCCGACCTCCCTTTAAAAAAAGTCAAAACCAGCACAAGCTACATAAATGACATTTAGGATTAATGGTTATTTTAGAAAAATTCCTAAATTCTAGTAAAAAATGCTAATTTTTAAATAAAACATTCAGTTTCTGATAAAAGGATTAAGGGATAAAACCAAAGACACGGAATATCGCAAGAAAACAGGATCTGGAAATTCCGAGATTCACCAAAGTCTGTTAATTCCCCCCAAAATTCTCTGAGCGAAGACGTAAACTGGAATTTCTTTTTTTTTCTTCTTAATGGTCGTTTGAAATGTAAAAAACGTTAGAATGCGAGGATAACGAAGCCGGCCTGAAATATCTCGTCTTTATGGAGCCGTTGATAATGCGCGAGCCGCATTAGTCTCGTTCCTCGCAGGCCGCAGGTGGAGGAAAGGTCAAAGCCCCGTGGGGCAGGCGAGGGCAGACGGGACTTTATGGATGTCTGATGAATGTCAGCGGCCGAAGGTGATGCCTCCTCTGCTAATGGGGCTATTTAGTGGAGGACAGAAAGGGCAGATGAGAGGTTATGGCGGACGCGCCTCGTCCAAATCACAAACTCAATACCATTCATCCAAACTTTCCCGAGTCTTCTGCATTCCGGCCACAACTCCGTCGGAGGCACCGGGGCAGAAACGCACTTTTATAACCGCTTCGTATTTTATAAACGGCTTCGTATTTTAATGCGAGATACGAATTGATTTCCATATCAGAGGAGAGAGGGGAGAGAACGGATTAAAGAGAGAGAGATGGAGAGAGGGGGTGGGAGGGAAACATTTAAATATAGAAAGAGGAGCAAAGTTACAAGAGACCAGAATCCAACGCTAGAGGATCAGAGGCTGAGATGGAATGGAAAGGAGTTTTACTTTACTGGGAGGGTGGTTGATAAGTGTAATAGCCTCTTGGAAGAGGTGGTAGAGGTTATAACATATCCAGAAACATAAACCTATTTTTGGACATCTAATTTTACACCAAGCAGGCCGAGGGGCCACAGCTCCATCCAGTTAGACCAGAGAACTGCGTGCAGCGGCCCCTTCAGACCCAAGAACCTGCCAGTCCTCAACCAACCCAGCCAGGAAGGCGCAGCCTGGGAAGACTTTTCAGCCATGGGAGGTATAAACAGGCCTAGTGGTTCTACTTCACCAAGGGAGCCCAGCCAAAAGGTAGGTGGTAGAGATTGGTTTTCCTGGGGATTAAAAGAAAAACACAAAACAGGCCAGATTTCTCTCCATTTTTATTAAAGTTGAGCCATTAAATAAGTTATGGTGAGTAAAGGTGATGGAAATCCCCTCCACTAAAGTTAAGGAGGTAGTAGAAGTATTATTATTAAACGCTCATCTACAGACACTGGAAGGCTTCTTGTTCCGTCATGGTGCTGCCACAACCACAAGGGATCCTGGGTAGGCACATGCAAATAAGGTTAACAATGATCACCTTCTTGTTGACCTTATTTGCATGTGTCTACCCGGAATCCCTTGTGGGTGTGGCAGCACCATTACCCACCATAACCTATATAATGGTTTAGTGTGGTTACCCCAAGCCCCCAAGCCAGTGTTATAACCTTGTGCTGGTGACTCCTGTTAAAGATAAAATTGCTTCTTGGTCTTTTGGTTAAGCTCAAGTGTACGATCTCTATGGCCTTAGGTCTGGGAAAGCAATGGAGTTGCTGGTTTGCCCTGGGCAGAAATGCTGGTGTCCCTGTGTATAGTCTTGCATGCTGCTGTGCATGGTGAGCACACGATCCTCTGGTGTTCTTTCTTCACATCCTTTCACCATCTAGACTTGGGGTTAAGATGATTTATTTTTGAACCCAGCTAAGCCAGCAATGGTCTGCCCTTATTTATTGTTTTTATTTATATAATCACTTCATTAACTACGAGTGAATATTTTTTGGGGTTTTCATGGCAATTTGAACCCACGGCGAGGCCAACCTTCATGATTTGGACACCATTTTGTTACCATGTTTTTTGGACACTGTTTTCAATGCCTCAGGAAGAGACATAACAACTTGGTCTCGAAAGCTCACTATTAAACTCTCAGTTTATTGATTATTGTTGATGTTATTTGCATTTCCTACCCAGAATCCCTTGTGGTTGTGGCAGTATTTTTTTTTTATAGTTCCCAATAAACAACATCTCCGATATGAATTCTGTGCGCTTATTGGTCCCTTTTATAAGTCTCCTCGGTGTTAGAGGACAAACTAATGGATTGCTCTGTCCAAACCAGTGCTTGAGTAAGACTTTCTGCCGACCTGGCGCTTCCGCCATCTTGATCTCCAAACCTGCCTGTATGGGCTTGTACCCTGTGTCTGTCAGCCATGCTCTATGGAACAGGCCCTCGCCGGATCTGATGTCATCATGTATCAGCAGATCTGCCGCTCACGGTCACCTCAAAATTTACAAATCCTCTCCACTTTAATAAATGACGTCAAGTGAGCAGCGCTGGGGAGAAAGCCAAGAATTGTCTCTGCGGCAGAAGCCATCATGCGCGTCAAAACGGCCCGGTTCTCCCATATGTCCCCAAAGCATTGGCGGTAATTACTCTGCGTGGGACTTCATTGCTTCTCCGGGGGTTTTAGGGACACGATTTTCCCTACAATCTCATCTTAATGATCAACTATACGACCACCCAGAAAGATGGCGCTTCCTCCATCCGGTCATTGTGAATCCGACAGATAAAAAGTAAAAAGTACGGATCAAAATGTTTCGAGCGGAAGCGTAAAGTTACTAGATGAGACTTATAGAGAAATTCTATAAAATATGTTTAAATGAAGGTATTTATGGAAAACATTCGGAAGAAATAAATCACAATTATCGGCTTCGTATATTCATTCTTCTCACGGAAAATCCAAAAAATGACATTTTGTCTCTAAAACCAAGCCCAGACTTTAATGCGCAGACCTGGTTCCGAGCCGCGTCTTTAAAAAGCCCCCGCGTTTGTAGAATTAGCACTTCGCACCCAAAAAAGTTACATTTATATAAAAAAAAAACCCATTCATAATAAACATTAATTATAAATGTGTCACAACAAATACAAGAACGCGCCGGAGCCGAGAACAAGAATCCGCAAGATTTCAACGGAATATTTTATCGAGCGTTTTGCCAGATAAATGAAATTTATGGATGATTCCGTACTTTAAATATTAACAGCGAGTGAAACATAAAATATACATTTCTGATTTGATTGAAAGAAGCCAATATCGCACGGTTTGGTTTTAGACATTTTCGGGATTAATTCTTTATGAGAAAATTCTAAACCTAAGAAAAAAACTAAATTACAAAAAAAAAAAAGAGACAATTAGGGTTTGTAGAGGAATTTATCTCCCGCTTCTGTCTTCGATGAGCTCGGCCCTCGTGTCACGGGAGGAAAACATGATTAATCTGTCATTATACGTCGTCAACTCCGGCGATCCGAGCCGGGATTAAGAAAAAACAAGGAAGAAAAAACACAATTTCACAACTCAAGTGGAGATGGAAATATGAGAAAGAACCCTCCCCATTATTTGGGGCCAATTACTGAATTCTCGAGATTACTCCAAATCACCGGGAATGATCGTGCCGCGGGGGTCTCCAGATGAAGTATAATGGAGAGCTCCATCATGTCTCTGTCATCGCCAATGCGTGTTCTTTCTCCCCAAAACAATGGCCGTCACCTCCTCCCTCTGTTACGGTGACACTTCTCCTGTGACAAAGAAAAGAACGGGAAGAAAAGGCTGAATGGCGGCCGACACGGCGTTTCAACCCGATATTTCCTTTAAATCACTCAGCTGGGACTTGGAAGCAAATACCCCCCCCCCCCCGGCCTTTCAAGAGTTAAATGTCAGGGCATAAAAATATACATTTTCACGAAATCATAAAGCTTTGCTAAGTGCCAACATATTGTGATATTTTTCTATTTATTGATTTTTACGTCTCAATCGCTTGAAATTTTTCTCCGTTCCCGACATCTGTTTCCATTCTTTTCTTTTTCTTTTTTCTCCCTTTTTTCTCTCTTTTTTTTTTTTTAACAGGTTTTTACCTTTTATGAACTGCTGAAAAACTCTAAAAGGAACTCTTTCATTTCCATTACAAATCCAAATTATTCCTCCTCGCGGACCCTTTGTTACAGGGCAGCCTGACAATCACACATGAAAAGTACTAATCAGTTTGGGGTGAAAAAAACCTCTTTTCAGCACAAAAGTAGCAGTCATTAGAAAAATACCAATTGGTCATGGGTTAGAAGGAAGCCTCGCCAGGAATCTCTGCACACAATGGGGTTTAATAAGCGCGTTTCACTCCGGTCCGGGGGATTTTTTTTATTTTTTTTTTCGCTCGTGAAGGTTTTCGGGGGGGGGCGAGTTCTGCATTTCAATGTAACAAGAAACTCAATTAAGGGGATTATTAGAATCGCGGCTGGGGGGATCCGGCCATTATGGGGCGATATCAGTTTATTACATGGCTTTTTGTTACAGCGCCACCCTCGGAACGACAAAAAAAAACCTGCGTTTTATAAAAACAAATCCCATATTGGGTTCGATTTTTCAATTTAGAATTTAATATTTAAACTGTTTCCATTTTCAGTGTTTTTGCTCTTTTCTCGATATTTGCGACGCAGCCAGCTGCATAAAAGCCTCTGAAATTTATTCACCGGGAATAAAATCCGTTCAACCCCAAAGATTCCTGAAAATACATTTTTTTCTGCTGAAAGTTACCCCAGAAAGGTGGAGGATTTTAAATACATAAAGGGTTAATAAAGGACGGGAGGGAAGTTTTCTTCAAAAATTACAACAAGAGGCCGGAATCCAACACTAGAGAGTCAGAGACTGAGATGGAACGGAAGGGAGTTTTACTTTACTGAGAGGGTGGTAGATAAATGGAACAGCCTCCCAGCAGAGGTGGTAATACAGTGAGGGTATTAAACATGCATGGGATAGGCATACGGCTCCTGAATCTAAGACGAGACCAACGACTGAATAAGGTTTGAGTCTTTACAGCGGGAGAAACGGGCGACTAGGAGCCGTATGTCTATCCCATGCATGTTTACACTGTATTACCCTGTACCACTTCTGCTGGGAGTCGGTTCCACTTATCACCGACTTCTCTGTAAAGTAAAAGCATGAACCACAATATCCCAAAATGGAAGAGAATCAACTTTTTCTGTAATGAATCTCAAAAATCACCGTTTCTGTGATTCTGCAGTCTTTTCATGTGGATGAAAACTTTTTTTTATTGGCCGCTTGTTTTTATTTAGTTTTTTTTATGTGTGATTTATTTCAGATGATTCTACTGATCCATGGATCAATTAATAGAGTGTAAGCTCTTGTGAACATGGCCGTCACGTGCTCATCTTATTGTCAGTGTTAAATATTCTCGCTGTCCCCCATTGTTACCTCGCCACGGAATCTGCCGGCGCTATCCAAATAAATCCGAGAAAAGTAAAAAAAAATGTAGAATTTGGAAAGTTTGCCCAGACAGTGAAATATCTTCGCTCATTCAGAAAAAAAGTAAATTTAGTTTTGTTTGCCGATGTTTTTCTTGTAAAACTCAATAAATGGGCTTTTCACGCTGGTTTGTAAAACACACAGAAATTCAGAAAGAAAGCACATTTTGGTTACTCTGGAAAGGGTCGCCTTTGATGACTTCATTCAACTGGTTGCTAATTAACAGAGTCAGTTACAGAAAACCAAATAAGCTTTTTACGCCGAGCGATTAATCACCCAGGTTTTTATTGTTTGGGCTCAACATTTCCCTTTGTGCTCGGCGGGGAGGAATAAGCAACTGGCGTAAACTTCTTAAGAACGCGACTCTCTGGCAAGTGCTTCATTTGGCTCGGATTGGGGGCCGCATTGTAATTCCCGACCGATCCTCTCGCCGGTTTCGCTCCTGGGATATCTCGATAAACCGAGTCTTGTAACCAACTGGGGGGGAAAAAGTGAGTTTACAGAAGGCTTGGGCTGTTCAGAGGAGCCGGAGAAGCTCCTGGCTGGGCTTTAATATCAATAAAGTATGAATTATCCAATCCTCCAGGAGCTGCATCAATAGCCGAGCGGAGTCCTGACATCCTGACGGCCACCGTCTCAGCGGGTCGGCCGCTCTCTTATTATCTAACGCGTCACGGCGATCCTCGTAAGCAGGAGCCAGGCTGATAAATTAGTCTTGAAATCGGTTTCATTTACATAACGACTGGAAGTTCATTAATAATAGAGTTTTAATTATTCAGGATCCGTTTTTGCCGGACAGAGCGCTTTCCCCTCCCCCGCTGCGGCTCCAGGTCCGCAGATCGCTGACGGCCGCCCCAGATGTTCATTATAGACGCTAATTATTATTATTATTTTTTATTATTATTATTATTTTTATTATATTATTATTTTATGATTATTATTACTATTATTATTATTTATTATTATTATTATTTATTACGTGGTTTCTGAAATACAGACGAGGCTTTTACCTTCCCGTTTACTAAATAACTTCATTTTATTAACCTGCCGTTCCCAATCAGTTTAACCCCTTCCATCAGAACCAGCAATAAACTGAGAGGTCTGGGTGGCAGAGGGTTAAAAGGCTTCATTCTACTGGGGGGGGTATCGTTAATATAAAACTGTGAGTTATTTTTAGCCAGTTTTAGATTGTGAGGAAACGAATAGACGCCTGCAATTGGACCAAAAATCATTCGGATTCATATTTTGGTTTTTGGCTCATTTGTTTTCCTTCCCTGACCATTCGGTTCGGATGAAAATCGGGGGACATTTTTCATTCAGGAACTAAATTAATTGCCCAGTGCCCACATTCACTCTCATTCACTCTCTCATTCACTCACTCACTCCCTCACTCTCTCATTCACTGTCTCTCTCTCACACTCTCATTCACTCACTCCCTCCCTCACTCTCTCATTCACTGTCTCTCTCTCTCACACTCTCTAAATGTTTCTTCTTCTTGTTCTTCATCTTCTATCTTCTCACTTTTATCTTTTATCTTCTATCTCCGTCCCCTTCTCCGCAGACATAACCTGGTGCGAACTTCCGCCGATATGCCAGCGCTTTGATTCAGGTCCTCTCACTTGATCCTCCAATCGGAGGAGAGGGAGTCTGGCCTGGTTTTTGTGGTTTCATACAAATTGCCGAATCTGACCAAATTTAGTACATTTGCAATTCATATGAATCGGAATGCGCAAGTCGAGTAACTGGGACATTTACCCCCATGATCCGGTGCTCTGCCCCCCGACTCCCTGCTGCCCCCTGCCTTTCGGACCAATCTCTAGTTACTTGTCTGTTGAATTATTCTTCCCAGCATGCACCTGGCCACATCCTACTCACTTCATATTTGTTTATAACCGGTGCAGGACTCCAGCAAGCAGGCTTAGGTTTGTGCCCCAAATGCCCCCGACAGTACGAGATCCGCGCCATAGGAGATCTCCGGCGGACTGCAGAGGATCTGAACACAGATTATTGATTAATAGAATCCGTTCACAGGAAATTGTAATCATGGATCCGGATTTTGGCAACAATCAGCGAGTAACTAAAGCCGCTCTGTTCTTTGTAAATCGCAGGGTCTGCTTCGTATGTTTTTGCCGCGCCGGGGGTTGTGGCGAGAAGAGGAAGGCCGTCCTCATCGTGTCTGACGCGGCTCTACATGTTCTATAACCCGACGCCATCTGAATTCTATTAACGGGAAAAGTCCGCCGACGCGCGACTCTCTCCTCTGCGATGGAGTTTGGAGATCTTTCTCTGTCGTCGCTACGCGAGGAGGTGTAATAAAAATATATATTAAAACGTTTTTATTAAAAGATCAGAGAGCTCTCTCCGTCCTACAGCCAAGCGAGATCTATTACACTCCTTACCCCGGCACAGACCGGACATAAAAAGGGAAATGCCCTGAAAAAAGGGGTGCATCAGCTAAATGTGGCTGTTCCTTTAAATAATGAAATAATATATATATTGTAGCTCCATCAAGCCAGGGATATCGATGAGGTTGGTGAAACTTTCCCCCAAATGTAGCATTTAAAAAAAATGATGCTTTCCACCTCATTGTATTATTTGTGAAAAGTGTCTACCACGTCTGCTGGGAGGTTGTTCCACTTATCTACCACCCTCTCAGTAAAGAACGTTGGCATTTACTGGAATTTCTGCAGAAGCATTGCGTTTTTACGCGCCTGGTAGTCCGGTGGATCTTGGGGTGAGAAGCTACTTATTAACACTTAGCAGTAAAAAAAGAAAAAAATTCCAGCTTTTTACGCTCAGCCTGCAAAGTGTTAATACGGCCATAAACTACAAGCCCAAACTTTAATTAATTCCACTCGCTAGATGCGTCCTAATCCCATTCTGAAACATCTTGAACGCATTTAGACATTGATGAATTCTGACAAAAGGTTTCTTTTTTTTTTTCTTTTAAAAAAAAGAAGAGAACTGTAAAAAAAAAAAGTAAAAAAGCCGGCATCTGGAGATGGTTTTGCGAGAGTCGTCTCTTTTTAACACCTTTTTCCACCGATGACTGGATGTTGACATTTAGATTTATTCCGGATTCGGCTAACTTTCCCAACCAGGTTTATCTAAAAAACCCAAATGCTTTTCTTTAGATTTCATTCATTCGAGAAAACCAGATGTTAAAAGCCGAGATTCGGTATTCTGATACCCGGGGGTCCGGCGCGATCGGAGGCTAAGTGCTCGGCGATTTCTGACTTTCCATAAAACATGAAAGTTTCTGTGATTGTTACCCAGAATGATATAAATCCATCTGCGTCCGACGCGATTCACTATCGCCCTCCGTATTTAACGATCTTTCACATTGGAACCCGGGTTTTGCCGGCAGATCAGTCGCCGTCGGCTCACCCGGTTGGCCCATTTTTCATGCCGTGGAGACGTTAATCGATCCTCGGTCTGGTCTTGGAGGGAGTGGAGTGGAGGGAGTGGAGTGGAGGGAGTGGAGTGGAGGGAGTGGAGTCAGGAGCTGGCAAGCTGTTTAAATGTAAAGAATTTGGGCCGCGGATATCTGCTTTTCTCTTTAAATGTGATAATTCTTGAACAGTCGCATGAATCGCATGAATCCCCCAAATCCTGTATCCAGCTCTGAAGGCAGCTCCCCCCCTCCCTGGCCGGATTCTTTTTGGGGTCTTTTTACTGATCTTCTCTTCTGTGAAACCTCCACTTTTTTGAGTTCCTTCCAAATTCTGCTACCCTTTTTTTTCTTCTGGTAACTAAATTACCGTCCTTCATCCTTCTAGACAAACACAAAAAATTTCTCTTTATGGTTAAAAGCTTCTGGATCCTTCTAACTTACATGAAAAAGTCTTTACGCGTTACAGGAAGAGGTTTCACGGCGTCAAAGGCCTGAATTATTTTACTTTTAGCCAAATATCTTCAAAAAGATCACTATTATTATCACTAAACACAAACCTTTCTATCAGCTCATAAATGATCTTTATCGAAGAGTCGCACTCAGGGGGGATAGGAGACGCCGGTCTCTACTCACCGACCTCACCATGGGACGACGACCCAGGGGCATCTCCGCATCCCGGCCTCCCCCTGTCTGCGAGGAGACCCGCTACGCTGTATGCCACCTCACAACCATGCGGTGTTTCATGAGTGACATCACTTGTTGCACATGTTTACCCTTATGACCTCAATGACCTTGTTTTCTGATGGGGGGGGTTCTATTTAAACCCTGAGCCGTTTTTTTGGGTGCTCATCCCGTTTGCTCCCCGGTTTATGGTACCAGATCTGTCCCGTTCCTGTTAGCGCTGTTCTTTGTCTTCTGACTTGGTTGATCCCGGTGATTCTACCCCGAGTTACCCGACCCGGCCTGAACTTTTTGGATCTTTTCACATCTTCACCGCTGCCCTATCTCTACGTCAGGGTTCCACTTATTACACCGATTGTTACAGCTGCCAGGTGGTCCGTCCCGTCCGTTGGACCCTCTGCAAGCCTCCGATAGGACATTGTCCAAAGTAACTTTGTATCCGGATTAGAATGGAGCGTTGGTTGCAGCCAATGAAAAGCTCTGCATCCGTTGTTTATGAAACCTCGTAGACCGATTGATATTTAATTCTGCGCAATTCAAGCCTTTACAACGATCGTCCCCCGAATTAAAATGTACCGGCAGACATATTTGTACCGCGGGAATTGGCAGAGATGTTACGGCGAATTTATCTTCTTAATTTGAAATGTCTGAATGGAAATGAGCCTGGGTGAGGTGTCCGCTTTATCTCTGCGCTTTCCTCCCGTGTCATGGATCTGCTTTCGGGAACACGTATGTTTTTGTATCTATTTACTGTCATACGAAGAATCGATGCGCAGAGACGCGTGACCAGCCGCAGCTTAATATATTAAGAAATATTCTTTGAGAAATCCCGTTGGGTTTAGCGGAGTTTCTAATAAATCCATCTCCGGTGGCTTTGTTTTTAATAACTCGTCTCCTGCTTACAAAACGCTGATGTCGTCGAATAACGTGTCATAGGTGAACAGAACAAACAAATCGAAAAAAGAATTTCTAGGCTCTCTGAGAAATTTACCATTTTAGCTAAAAATATATCCTCATCTCGATACAAACCAGCGACGGAGCCGATCGGAGCTGGATCGGGCCGAGATGTCTCCGCCATAATATCTTTCTATTTCGAGGACATAAAGGTGACATGGACGAAAATAAATGATACAGTCATATTTTAACCTTGATTTGCGGCTGAGATTGGTAGGAATGGGGCTGGAGGGGGTTTATTAGATGAGCCTCAATGGTTCTTTAACGTGGGATCTCACTGGAAGGGGTTACAGTCCCCATTTTTGCAAGAATCAGCCCTCTTTTCTCTGGCTGGATCCTTTGTGTGCTCTTCCGTGTGTCTTTTTCAGGGGAAGCGCCTGGCCGGATACATTGGGCATGATAAGCCACACGTTCTGGGCCACTTAGTTGGCATCTCCAAGGGTAATTAATTATCGCTCAACTACAAAAAACTATCTACCAGTGAACGCTGACTGTCTGGGGTGGCTTATGAAGGTAACTCAACTGATGACTCCAATAAACTCAAAGAGCAACCCCTCGATTCACCAAGAGTTGCTGTCACATTAAGTTGAGTATGAACTGAAAAGCTGTAGAGTTGCCAAGATGGCAGTTGAGTTGCCGAGCTGGTGGCAGAAATGGTCAACTAAATCCGATTTATTGAGAGCTTTACCGGTTCAGAGTCAGCTGGCCTCGTACTTTGGAGATTAAATTAGTCAATTTGGACTAAACTCTTATGAAATTATGATTCTTATCGCAGCTCAAAGCGAGTTGGGAGTTGAGTGAAGGTGCATCGACTGAATATTCAAGACAACTCGGTTCACCAACTAGATTGAGCTCATCCTTCAGCGTATTTCCCCCGGAGCGCCGCTCCTTTATAACGTGAGGATGAATACGCAGCGCTCTCGTTCTCTTCTGTTTGTATTTACTATACAACGTATCTCGATGTATCATTCAAACCAAAGCCGAACGCGGAAAGAGCTCCGCATATTTCTAGCGATCTAAATCCTCTTCACTCAGTCTGGAGTGAAAGCTAAAGCCATAAGCGTTCCAATAACTCCGTGCGATCCGGATATCTCTCTCCGATTCATTTTAAAGCCAGATGTTTTAATTTCACACCTTTCTGGGAGCAGCGACAATGAGCGGAGCCTCTTTTTATCGCTCGGAGTTGCGGTGCTTTGAGGCCCTCATTGTATCTCGCGTGAGAATGCCACAAGACATTGTTCGGCAATCAGATGGCTTAACGCACGCAAACAAACCGGCACGGCTCTCTCCGCTCCGCCGATCCCCACTCTTTTCAGCCATTTACCTTGATAGAGGACCCTTTAAACGCCTCGTATCTTATAATCTCATTAAAAGGGTTGGATACAATAGTTGCTGTGATACTAATAACATCTGCAAGCGCTGCGTATGATGTGCCGGGCGGAATGGCTCTGTTAGATGGCACCGAGCTGGCATTTACATTCCGCATTCAGCTTCTATCTACATCTGAAAAGCAGATAAGAGCCGAGTGTTTCTCTTCTTAAAGGCTCACAATGGAGGGAAGAGTCGCTATTGTGAGCCGAGCGGCCGAGGAAAACTGCGAACAGCAAGAAAGCCTCAATTTTGCATGATTTAAAGCTTCACAATATATCAATTAAGCAGATGCTTCGGCCTCTCAATCACCGGCATCGACTTCCACGCTGAGAAGCGTGAGAGCGAGCACTTAGATCACCAGCCGGCAGTAACCTCCGCTGGCGAGTATCTCTCCGATACCTCATGGCGTATAACCTGCTGTAACCCACACGTAAAGATACAAAGTATCCCCGTTACACGCATACATATCACACAACATATCACACAACACGTTCACGTACATCTCCTCAACCACGGACAGACACACGGCACGCTCAGCAAACTCCACGCACGCAATTAATTCATTACTAAGATTCTTTATCCACTAAGGGCCAAGTTAGACGGAGATCGAACCTGAGAGTAAATGTTTTTTTTCTTGGGATATCGGAGAGGACAGCCCAGGCTCAGCCGCCGACGCCGACCTTATGGAATCCAATTGAAAAATGATTTGCTTTTTTACAACTTGCAGAAATCGAGGGGATTTTGTGGCGTCTGACAAATCTTTCAAGTTTTTGTATACTTTGTGCCCAACCAGTTACTCTCCAACATGTTGGATCTCCGAGATCCAAGGAGAGATCTGGCTGCCATTCTGGGGTCGAAGGATTTTTTCCCCTAGTTTGTGCAAAGAGCAAGAAATGTAGGAAAGGCTGAACTTGATGGGCGCCGGTCTTTTTTCAGCCTATATAACGATGTTCTAATGCAGAGGACTGAGGATGGCGGGGGGGTTATTCGCTAAATGGTGAGTTTTATGGGCTCGCCAACTGCTGCCAACAGTGACACTCGGTGAGGGTTCTCTCCAGGTTTGACATCTCAGGGATTAGTAAATTCAGCCTGAAATTGAAAGCTTGGCGCTTATAGGGCCCAAGTGTAGCCTCTCACCCCACAAAGTAACCCCATCCCATGCGTCCACCATTCCTAGCGGTAAGGGGGGGGGTAAAAATAAATTCAGTTTGCGTCTGAAGTTCACCTTCCTGAAAACAATGCCTTTTCTTTAATAAAATGAATATCATTCTTATGATAAGAGGTCTTCGCCCGGAATATGCCGACTGAGCAAAAACCTTCAGAGCAATTTATTGTCCATTATAGAGAGCGAAACCATTGATGGTCCCAGAGATCAATAACGGAGTTCAGGAGGCATAATGCGCAGGGCTGGATCTGAAGATGGCTGCTGGGGGGGTTTTTCTGACTCTTTACATAAAATACTCATGACAAAGGCATTTGCGGGAGATAGATGAGCGCTCGCCTCCAAAGTCATGTTGCATAATGTTCTACACAAATTGATTTCTAAATTAAACTAATGTATTGAAGTATCCGCGCATGCAGCCCGTCGTCCTCCGCTAATTGAGTCAGGCGCTGGCAAAGTCATTATCCAAACAGGAGCCGCGTCACGGAGCCTCCTGCGCTCCCACGATTTTCAGACCGCTTTGGTTTAAAATTTACGATTATGAGTGCGATTGCAAAGCGTTTTTCCGATATGTTGTGTGGGGAGTGACCTACGACCTCCGTGTTACGGAAATCTCCCCCCCCCCCGCGAGAGGTTTTATCACAGAATAGAGTGAAGCTCTGAGGGTTTTACCCGCCGTCTCCGGGTGAATCGCCGCTTCTCTGGTTCTCGGTCGCCATTCTTTGTCTCCGGTTAGCCACACCCACACTCCGCCTGTTATACTCCCACTCCTGTACCTATTTAAGCTTCCCGAAGCTAGCCCCACCCTTGCAGCCCCACCCCACTAAGCCACTCCCCCCCAAAGAGGTAGCGCTCCGGGTAGTCTGAGCCAGGAAGTCCCCGCTGTCTGAATATAGAAGCCTAGTTACTAAGGAGTGAATATCGTTTTACGGCGGTTTAATAATCAGTGGATTCATACTGCTGGGGTCTGTTCGTTGGGTTGTTGGGCGGTCGGTTGTGTGAAGGGTTAACGTGTGCCCATGTGGGTGAGGAGGGTTGGCCATGCGGACCCCATCCTGTTAGCAGCCATGTTTGCCCCCCTGTGATGGAGGGTTTTTTGGTCACTTTTGAGGTAGGAGGAGCTCCATCCGTTCTTTGGAGGCTGTGTGAGTGAGAGTGTAGCCCATGGAACCAGTGGACGGAGCCTTGACTGGGCGAGGCGGTGGGCTGAGGATAATGGGATTTGGGGCATTGGTTAGGGGACGTTGGAACGTCCTGTATAAATAGGTCCCTCCATTTTGTGTCTGTCACTTACCTGAATTTCTCCCCCTCCCTCCATTTTATTAGTAGGCTGATTGAGGGTCTTCTCGTCGGTGTCACAGTGCCGGGGCTGGTCAGTGTAAGGTGGGGTGGAATAACGGTTGGTTAATAGGAAATAGTGTGTTTCTGGTTTGTTTGTGGTGGTGGTTTGGAGCTGGTCGGTGGCTCAGAAAAGGTGCGTCTCGGTGGGCTCTTTCTCGATTGATTGTGTTTGTTTCCCAGACATATTAAAATCTGTGGCCAAATTTTTATCCAAAACAGTTTGTGTCTGCGTGTTATTTGGGGGGCTGCTGTATTGGATATTCGGGGCCCACAAAAGCGACGATTCCTCAGTCATGAGTAAGTCTATGTTAGTGTCAGTATGTGTGTTAGAGTGAGTGTGTATGTTTGTGTGTGTACATATATGGGTGTTAGAGTGAGTGTGTATGTGTGTTAGGTAGTGGTTGTTATGGGTGTTAGAGTGAGTGTGTATGTGTGTTAGAGTGAGTGTGTATGTGTGTGTTAGAGTGAGTGTGTATGTGTGTTAGAGTGAGTGTGTATGGGTGTTAGAGAGTGATGTGTGTTGAATGTGTGTTGTATGGTGTGTTAGAGTGAGTGTGTATGGGTGTTAGAGTGAGTGTGTCTGTGTGTTAGAGTGAGTGTGTCTGTGTGTTAGAGTGAGTGTGTACATATATGTGCCCGTATGTGGGCTTTCTCACCAGGCCAGAAGGTGCCAGCCCTCCCCTGCCCCATAGGAACAGGATAGGGGTGCGGGGAGGGGGTCTTTTTTTACTTTATGACTCATTTTAATACCCACCATGAATAGAGTGTGGAAAGGGTTGCTGGCCCCCATTCGGCCCCCATGTAGTCGCCCGTTTCTCCTGCTGTAACGACTCAAACCTTAATCAGTCGTTGGTCTCGTCTTAGATTCAGGAGCCGGATGTCTATCCCACGCATGTTTAATACCCCTCACTATATTACCCTCTACCACCTCTGCTGGGAGGCTGTTCCACTTATCTACCACCCACTCAGTAAAGTGAAGCTTTAACAGAAAATAGAATTGAAAGGAAATGTTGCTGTGTTTCTTAGAGTCAATAAAGCAGAAGAGATGTCTGGATTTCAGCAGCATTATATCATAAACAATAGGTTAGTCTTTCTCTAAAAGTAAACTAGAAACGATCCGCCTCCCAGACAAACTATTGATCTGATAACGAGCGACGCGGCTTCTTCAGCAAATGGAACAGATCAGTCATCGCAAAACTTTCAGTGACTTTATATTTTAATTCATAAGTAAATCCAGGAAGAAGTAACCAACGCAATTTATTTAAGCCCATCAAACAGGCCTCCTCTGTTGCTATGGCAATAAAAAAACACCCTATCAGCACCTCTCTTTGTGTCACATGGCTAAATATATTGAATGGAGGTAATAACCTCCAACACTCTATACAGTAATATAACCCCCAGCGCTGTATACAGTAATATAACCCCAGCGCTGTATACAGTAATATAACCCCCAGCGCTGTATACAGTAATATAACCCCCAGCGCTGTATACAGTAATATAACCCCCAGCGCTGTATACAGTAATATAACCCCAGCACTGTATACAG
>VKOC01019815.1:0-47493 GCA_009364415.1 Spea multiplicata | reverse complement strand
TATTTTTTAAATTATTTTTACTAATCACACTGTGATTAGAAAGCTGGGCTCCATTGACTTGCATGGTTGAATGCAGTACCTGTATTCAACCTGCAAGTGGAGCCAGAGTTCTCTAGAGGGTCTGGAGACCCTCACAGTCCATCCTGTAAGTGTTTGGTGTCGCTGGATGCCTCCTGATCGAGACATTCCAGCGACACCATTTAAGTTTAGGAGGTGATCGTTGATTTTAAAATGTATGGCGGATGTTGATGCCCCAGGCCGCAGATGGCCCCTAGTGCCGATCGTGGTGTTGCTGAATGCCTCGAGGTCGAGGCATTACAGCAACGCCGTTTGGGTGCAGAAAGCGAAAGTAGATCGCTTTCTGCACCCGTTTGAAGACGTGCCGGTCCTGGCACGTCAATTGTCGTAAACGACTTTCTTTTCCGTGACGTGCCCGGACCGGCAATTGTCATCAAGGGGTTAAACAACACAATGTAACTCGAAGTCAATCACACTTCTGTGAAATCACACTGTCCAATCAGGAAGCAACACTGATGGTGTTGTGCAAATGGAACAGACAACAGGTGGAAAAGGAGTGGTTCTGCAGGTGGTGACCACAGACCACTTCTCAGTTCCTATGCTTCCTGGGTGATGTTTTGGTCACTTTTGAATGCTGGTGGTGCTTTCACTCTAGTGGTAGCATGAGACGGAGTCTACAACCCACACAAGTGGCTCAGGTAGTGCAGCTTTGTGTCTGTCAGCATAGTGTCCAGAGCATGGAGGCGCTACCAGGAGACAGGCCAGTACATCAGCAGACATGGAGGAGGCCGTAGGAGGGCAACAACCCAGCAGCAGGACCGCTACCTCCGCCTTTGTGCAAGGAGGAGCAGGAGGAGCACTGCCAGAGCCCTGCAAAATGACCTCCAGCAGGCCACAAATGTGCATGTGTCCATCAAACGGTCAGAAACAGACTCCATGAGGGTGGTATGAGGGCCCGACGTCCACAGGTGGGGGTTGAGCTTATAGCCCAATACCGTGCAGGACGTTTGGCATTTGCCAGAGAACTCCAGGATTGGCATTTTCGCCACTGGTGCCCTGTGCTCTTCACAGATGAAAGCAGGTTCACACTAAGCACATGTGACAGACGTGACAGAGTCTGGAGACCCCGTTCTGCTGCCTGCAACATCCTCCAGCATGACTGGTTTGGCGGATGGTCAGTAATGGTGTGGGGTGGCATTTCTTTGGGGGGCCGCACAGCCCTCCATGGGCTTGCCAGAGGTAGCCTGACTGCCATTAGGTACCGAGATGAGATCCTCAGACCCCTTGTAAGATCATATGCTGGTGCAGTTGGCCCTGGGTTCCTTCTGATGCAAGACAATGGTAGACCTCATGTGGCTGGAATGTGTCAGCAGTTCCTGCAAGAGGAAGGCATTGATGCTATGGACTGGCCCGCCCCCGTTCCCCAGACCTGAATCCGATTGAGCACATCTGGGACATCATGTTTCGCTCCATCCACCAACGCCACGTTGCACCACAGACTGTCCAGGAGTTGGCGGATGCTTTAGTCCAGTTCTGGGAGGACATCCCTCAGGAGACCATCCGCAACCTCATCAGGAGGTGAGCGGGCTTAGTAGGCAGATATATACACACTCGGAGAGCTGCAAGAGGAAACAATGTATATTCTTATTATTACTATTTATTGTTTTATATGGCGCCATCATATTCCGTAGCGCTGTACAATGGGTTTATAAGGCCTAGATCTAGATCTCCTTTTCAGCCAGTATGTTTTAACATGT
The DNA here is from genome assembly GCA_009364415.1 of Spea multiplicata. Lineage (NCBI taxonomy): Eukaryota > Metazoa > Chordata > Amphibia > Anura > Pelobatidae > Spea > Spea multiplicata. The sequence goes on along the minus strand of VKOC01019815.1, from coordinate 45,718 downwards.
TTTAACCCCTTAATGACCAGGCTGTTTTTTAATTTTTTGTACCCTTTGTGACCGAGACTGTTTTCACACTTTTGCGGTGCTCGTAATTTTCTCCTCTCCTATTAAGTAAACCCATATAAGTTATGGTATATACCGGTATTGGTTTTTAATTTCTTATCTAATTTCCTATAAAAGAAATGATAAAATATGGTGAAAAATTGAAAAAAAAAAACCTTTTTCTATTTTAAACATCTTTTACTCATCTACAGAAGCTAATGAAAAAAACTGCTAAATAGATTCTACTATTTGTCCTGAGTTTAGAAATAACCTATGCTTTTATGGTTTTTTGCAAGTTCTAGGCATACCTGGGAACTTCTGGGCTCCGGCTACCCGAAGTCTTACCTTGCGGGATACGGCCAGAACTGCCCACTGATGTTAGTGGGAGTTCCCCTGGCATCAGTGGGTGGTCCTGCTGATGTCAGTGGCCGGTCCAGCTAACGTTGGGGGAGTTTCTGATGTCAGAGGGAAACACCTCCATTTAAATGGAAAATGGATGGGGCGTGTCAAGACCCCGCAAACCAGAGGATTCGGTTATTGACCCGGAGAAGAGGTGCCCAGGTATGGTTATAGGGCAATAAGTACAAGTAGCGTTTTTTCCCAAAAGAGTTCCCAGGTCTGGTTATACGGCAATAAGTCAAGTAGCGTTTTTTTCCAAATCTGGTAATTCAGCTACATAAGCAAATTTGGGTATCTTTGAGGTCGGCCAATGCAATTTATCCCATCAAACCATATTTTACCCCTGGGCATTTCAAATGCTAGTATTTTAACCCATTCTATGCACTAATTATACTACCACCCTTTGTCAAACTTTGTGGTAGTAATTTATTTTGTGGGTTTTTTTAATCACACACACATTGCACGTCAGGTGTGAATTTATAGCTCCTGGTATATGTCAATGTCAAACACCCCAATATGTGTTCAGCAACATCTCTTGAGTACAACCAAACCACCCATGCATTGGTTTGTCTGCTTATTTGGGGCTAAAAGGCCACATTTTTCCTGGTCACTCCAATTTACCCCATCAAACCATTCATTTTTTTTAGTAGACCCCTTTGGTAGTTGAAATGCTAGTATTTAAACTATTTCCATGTCAGGATTTCTCATAAAAAAACTTTTTATTTATTTTATATTTTGTGGACTTTTTTTATATTTTGTTGGCACTGGATGGGTCCCATGACGTTGACATTACTGTATAATATATTTTTAGCTATTTTTATTTTTTCCCTTTTTGTTAATTATTTTCTAAAATATTTTACTAATCACATTCTGGAGAGACCCCCTTGGAAATGTTTTTATTTTTTTAAAGGACATCTTGCAAGAGGCAAAATCTCTTGTAGTCACATCCTAGGGCGGGTGTTTGGTGTCACTGAATGTCTCGCTATTGAGGCATTTCAGCTACACAATTGAAGCTTAGAAAGCAATCATTGATAGAATGGATGTCCACCGCCATACAGCCATAGTATATGGCAGATGTCGACACCCCGAGGAGGGGCCACACAGGGCCGATCTTGGTGTTGCTGAATGCCTCGACATTGACGCATTACAGCAACACCGTTTATTGTTCATAGATCACTTTCTAAACCTGCTTAATGCCATTACGTGCCAGGCACGTCATTGGTTGTTAAGTGCCTTTTTTCTGTGACGTTCCTGGCATTTCACTGGTTGTTAAGAGGTTAATGTTATTATATTGTCTTTTCACTGTCCCTTATTGTAACTACACTAGGGAATCTGCTGGTGCTATATAAATATATGTAATATACATGTGCCAGGAAAGACGTTTTCGATCCCTCCCTAAATATTTAATATCCTTGAGAACAAGTGCTTGTCTCCAATGGTTCATTTCTTTCGGTGAAAGTGCCTCTAAGTGTACTGCGCTTGGTATACTGAGTGCATACATACACTTTGGTGGTGTGGGACAGTATACTCCAGCGCTTCCGTTCTGGGCTGTCTCTCATCAGTGCCAATATCATGAACGTGTAACAGGCTAACACAATACAATCTGGTGGAGTCAAGCGGCACTGCAGTGTGTTTCACGTTGGCACGATGGAATGGTGGAGACCGGGGACTGTTAAATTTATCACCAAATCTGTTTCTTAGGGATAAAGATGATGATGATATTTAGCAGCCCAGAGGATGTTTATTAATTTTCTTTACTAAATAACTAACCCCACTTTATTGACTAAGCATTCAGACGAGTTGGAAGCTCATGTACAGGGGCGAAGATGTGGCCAAACTCAGTGAGCTTCTGCTGCACAAAATGCTTGGCTGGCCCTGTATAATGTATAGTTAAATCAGTGTTTTTTCCCCCTGTCTCCTCACATTGACCTATGCATTATACAGGGCCAGATCAGGCTTTCTTACAGGAGAAACCTGGAAGAGTTGGCCCTTCGTAGTGCATGGAGGGAGTTGAAAGCGCACTCTCCTGCCAACTCTCCCTTTAGTGAATAGAGTTGGAATTCCGTAGGCGGGGGGTGCGCTCGGAGCTGTACCAATACTAAAACACTCTGAGATAGGGACCGTCTGTTATCTGTATTAGCATTCCCAATTTCCCGCTTTCAGTATCAACTGACATATATTTCAGCCACCTCAGCAACCTCTCCTGCACGGAAGTGAAAAGCAAAACAAACTTTATTAGGTGCGTCGTGTGCGAACAGCCAACAAATACCTTCTGTCAGCATTCAGGGACATAATGCCCCAGTTTTTTTTGCTCTTTTTTCTGTTTTTCTTCCATGTACCCCACATACTATGTGGTTTATTCACTAAAGGGAGGTTTGCAGTAGAGTTGTGACTTCATTATGTTTTACGAAGATCCAACTTTAACAGTTTTCACCAGCAAAAAAGTGGTGAGCTGACCCTGTATAATGTATAACTCAATAAGAAATATCCCTGATGTAAAAGGGACAGTTTACTATCTCTCACAGTCCACTAAAAATAATACATACTGAAGTACTTTGAAAAGAAAAAATAAATGTATCTCAACTACCCGCATCCTCTGTGGTCTTTTCTCAACGCTTATAATCAGTGACCGGAAAGCGCTGGGACTGCATCCTGTGCCTCGAGCTGACTGGCGGTAAATATATCATGGGCCAGGAAGATATATGGGGTTCGGGGCAAAGGCCCGAATGCTTATGGAGGGATTCTGCAGTATCCTTCTGTGCAAGGGAGACCCTATGGAGATCTAAAGAGACATCTCAGCTATACTTATACTGCCACTTTACTTATACATTTTAGAGCCACTGCTAAGTTATTTCTGCAGAAAAAGCATATTGGGGTTGGCTCTTCATAATGTATAGTGAAATCAAGAAACCCCAGCTCTTTATTTAGTGAATAAAACCCCTCAGGTCGCTCTCAGACATGACATTTCTCCTTTAATTTGTATTCTCTCAGCTCTTTGCTGTATCCCGTATCAAAATTAAAAGGAAAAACACCAAGTGGCACCAAGTACCATGATAACCATGGAAGACTAGTATAAAAATATGATTTATTGCTGGTGACTCCTAGAAAGACAAAATGCTATTTTCTCTGATTTTGAATGAATCTGAATATCTGGACAGTTTACCTCCATGTGCCCGGCCTCATACGCCACCTTACAGCCTCAATGTAGGTAATGGATGCAAGAAAAGACAGAAGTCTCTCTAAACACTCGGAAACCTCGTGTCGGTGGGTAGGTTGGGATAAAAACCCCTAGAGAGTTATTCATGGGTAACTTATATACATTACACAAGATTTGTGAGGTCTATATGGATCAGAATATGCTCATAACAAAAAGTATGGTGGAGCTTGTGTAATATTTCTCAATGAAATAGAAAATATACATCAAGTACAAACAATTTCCTACAACTACTTTATTGTAACTAATCTTAACAACTAAGTAGGTAACTATGTACAACAAAACAATAGCACGGAAATGTAACATAATTCAATGAACAGCATTGAGGTTCTGCCGATGGTGGAATGAAGCCTGTGTGTTCTGATAAGCTTCAAAGCATATGAAGGAATGGTCTTCCCTTTCTAGGCACATGATATCCACAAACCCACATGGTGGCGGCTCCATACGCTGTTTAACTAAAGTGAAAAAAGATAAATAAGATTAAATACATTTTAATCATTTAATCATTAACATAAATAATGAAAAAAAAAGTTTCGTAAAAAAAAATTACCCCTATATCATTTAGCCGTAGCACTGCCAGCCTCTTTCAAATTTTAAACTGACTTTCGAACTGCATTCCCAAACTGTCACGAACTGTAGCTATACATTGTGATTTTTGTAGCCCTGTCATGTAACATTCATCATTGGTTTGTACAATTTCCACAACTGCAGCAGTCTGCGTGTCCCACTAACTGCTGGCGCCGTGTGTTCGGGGGTCCCGCGTGTGACAGTTTGGGAATGCAGTTCGAAAGTCAGTTTAAAATTTGAAAGAGGCTGGCAGTGCTACGGCTAAATGATATAGGGGTAATTTTTTTTTACGAAACTTTTTTTTTGGGTCAATGTCCCCAGCGCAATAAGGATCCCTTTGGAAAAGATGATTTATTTAGATGTGTCTATCTATCTATCTATGTTTGTGTGTGTCCCAAAGAAAGAAACCTTACCTTTCCGTCCTAGTTCATCCAGCCTCACTTCCCGACTCGAGGTTCTGGGATTCACAGAGAGATCTGGCAGAGAAAGCCTCAACTGCAAACAAAGAAATATGGGATTTTTATACAGTTTAGGCATTTTATCCAAAAGGACCGGATAAAGGATGCAATATTGTGCCACTTCACTTGTGCACAAGCACACACGGACTATCGACACGCTACATAACACGCAATAAACTGCTAATTTACAAAGAAATAAAAACAAATTGCATAATAACAAGCTGCAGATTTATCTCTACTGCTAATGGGATGAAATGTTAGAAATGCCAAAACACCGGGAATAATGCAGATGCTCTAACTTACAATTCTTTGGCATGTTTGTAAAAATCACTACACTGATGGGGGTTAAAATACCTAAAACTGTTTTTTCTCCCTACAGTCTGTATAAACGCGGTGCAATTCATATCATTTCACCTCGATACAGAAGCACAAAATACCCCACACTGCAGTGACTTTTTATGAACGTATAATTAAGTGTTTGACATTTCATCAGTCTTATAACGGAAAAGGCAAAGGCACATAAAGGGTACATACTGTTTGGCGATGTCTCTCTGGTTTATGTCAGCGTTTTGTTCAGGGTCCCCTGAAACAACGCGAGTTGGAAAAGAGTAGCCATCTCCCGGACTGTAAGAGAAGAGAACGAGATAAATCAACATACAGCGGCGAAGAAAAAATACGGCGGATGGAATCACAGCGACCCCCGACTAATGTGACTGCTGGGCAGATCTGAGATAAATGGACCCATCACTAAAATAAACTACTGGCAGCCCCTGCTTGACGAGAAGGGAGAGAAATAACATGTTTTATGGACGAGGGATAAAAATGCAGCTCAGGCTAGTAATGTTCTGAAGATGGCATCACTTATCTGCATTTTGGACGCCGTGATATCATTTAGAACTAATCCAGCTGTCAGTACCGAGCAGGGGATTCTATAAAGCGTGGCCCAGTCTGTAAATACGTTACCGATGTTTGATCGATTCTTCGTGACGAGCAAACAGTGAGAGGAAAACAGAATCATTAAGGCGATAAAGAACACAGCATTCATCATTGGTTTGTACAATTTCCAGAACTGCAGCAGTCTGCGTGTCCCACTAACTGCTGGCGCCGTGTCTTCGGGGGTCCCGCGTGTGACAGTTTGGGAATGCAGTTCGAAAGGAAATTTAAAATTTGGAAGAGGCTGGTAGTGGTACGGCTAAATGATATAGGGGTTTGTTTTTTAAGAAAATTATTTTGAAGAATGTCCCCAGCGCAATAAGGATCCCTTTGGAAAAGATGATTTATTTAGATCTATCTGTGTATCCCAAAAAAGAAAGAAACCTTACCTTTCCGTCCTAGTTCATCCAGCCTCACTTCCCGACTCCAGGTTCTGGGATTCACGGAGAGATCTGGCAGAGAAAGCCTCAACTGCAAACAAAGAAATATGGGATTTTTATACAGTTTAGGCATTTTATCCAAAAGGACCGGATAAAGGATGTAATATTGTGCCACTTCACTTGTGCACACGCACACATGGATTATCGACACGCTACATAACACGCAATAAACAGCTACTTTACAAGGAAATAAAAACAAATTGCATAATAACAAGCTGCAGATTTATCTCTAATGCTAATGGGATGAAATGTTAGAAATGCCAAAACACCAGGAATAATGCAGATGCTCTAACTTACAATTCTTTGGTAAAAATCACTACACTGATGGGGGGTTAAAATAACTCTGGTTTTTCTCCCTACAGTCTGCATAAACGCGGTGCAATTCATATCATTTCACCCCGACACAGAAGCACAAAATACCCCACACTGCGGTGACTTTTTATGAACGTATAATTAAGTGTTTGAAATTTCTTCAGTCTTATAACGGAAAAGGGAAAGACACATAAAGGATACATACTGTTTGGCGATGTCGCTCTGGTTTATGGCAGCGTTTTGTTCAGGGTCCCCTGAAACAACGCGAGTTGGAAAAGAGCAGCCATCTCCCGGACTGTAAGAGAAAAGAACGAGATAACTCAACATACAGCGGCGATACAAAGCCTGAGCAGCCAAAACTTCTGGCACTTCAGCGAGGAAAACCCAAGAAAAAAATACGGCGGATGGAATCACAGCCCCCCCCGACTAATGTGACTGCTGGGCAGATTATTATTATTTTATATAGCGCCATCAAATTCCATAGCACTGTACAACAGATCTGCAATAAATGGACCCATCACTAAAATAAACTACTGGCAGCCCCTGCCTGATGAGAAGGGAGAGAAATAATATGTTTTATGGACGAGGGACAAAAATGCAGCTCAGGATAGTAATGTTCTGAAGGTGGCGTCATTTATCTGCATTTTGGACGCTGAGATATCATTTAGAACTAATCCAGCTGTCGGTACCGAGCAGGGGATTCTATAAAGTGTGGCGCAGTCTGTAAATACAAATTATCTCTGTTCTGGGAAGAAAATATGTAATTGTACCTTGTAAAAACGGGGAACAGCCAATACAGCTTTTCATCTCCGAAAACTTCCTTCACGTTCTTCCTGAAGCCCAGGGAATATCTGTCCTCCCGAAGTGAGGGATCTTTGGATGCCTCTAAAACATACAAATAGTAAATAAATCATACTGAAAAACATCGGCCAACCAAATGGAAAATGGAATTGCGATACCAGAATTGGTGACAACTAGAATACGCCTTCCACGTTTATTCAAACTAAAACCATAAATTCCTGTGTACCGAGGGCCTTTGTTGCTGGTTACTCTGGGCTGGTCAATAATAGACAGACCCGTATTATACCGCAGACTAGATCCGGAACAGAAAAGCACTATGTGGCGTATGTGACCATTTCCGTAGGACCTACAGGCTGTGCTAAACATCTCAATGTCTGCTTTTTCTGCCTCAGACACATAAATTAATCTGATCCAAAAAAGAACAATTGTTATTTTGTTCATGTTAGTAAAAAAGCAAATAATACGTTACCGATGGTTGATAGATTCTTTATGATGAGCCAACAATGAAAGGAAAACAGACTTATTAAGGCGATCAAGAAGATGGTTGCCACAAAGAACATGGTTGCCAGTTTGATCTTGGTAGTATCCGTGTTATCCTGTAGAAGGAATAAAGTATTAACCATGTAATCACGCGACACAGAGATTAGAGTCTAGACTAAAGCAGGGAAAGGAAGAGCAATAAATGAAATGGGTGAGCAAACAGACATGTATCCTAAAGCTACAAAGACACAAATTGTGTGCCTTTTATTTATAGCAAATGAAGAATGAACTACAAATTCTACTAAATATCTCTTGATAATTTAAAAAAAGATTAAAAAAATACATACCACCCAAAAATTCTGGATGTATTGCAGCGTTGTTGCGCAAATAAACAGGCAGTACAGACAGGCATACATCAAGAACAGCAGGAAGAATTTGTAATTTGAAAAGCCGATACAGTTGTTGGCCCTACGACAAAAAAAAACCTTAGGTTTAGGACATGAAAAGCCAACAAACAAAATGTTCTGTTAATGACAAAGCTTATCGAACACATACCATGGACAGTGATGATCCATCTTCAGAACGCATCTAAAAAGAGACAGTAATCAAATGTGAGATTACAACAAAATCAGACACATAAATGCACATGGAAAGAGATGGCAGTATATTGGGGTGTTTTCACAGGAATGAATGAAGCACAAGCCAATCTTATCGCATTTTGTCTGAGGAAAAGGTCAGAGTCATGCCTCATGGATGGGCTGTGAACATGCAGTGAGAATAACCTTTTTACTCTTGACAGATCTGCTACCTAAAATAATCCCTCCATGCTCCTTAACACCTTGTTTACCTCTTATATGCACTATTACATCCTCTGAAACAGATCCTGGGTGACTAAGGAATTAATAGTTTGTAATATGCTTTTTTTGCACCGGTGCAGACATTTTCCCCCCTAGTTGATCAGGGTGTCAATTAGAGAGCCTGGGGTCTTCCCTGTTAGCAGGAGTTAGCATCGTTAGCTTCCTGCTCACTGATCCAATGCAATGGCGCTCAGTGCGAGCGCTGGTTACCTCAGAATATCGGAGAATGCCTGATCTTGTGTTCGGGCCTTCTCTGCCCGCAGTGTTAGTCCTGACATCACCAGAAACAACATTCGGGATAAAATGTTTTTATTCCAAACCAAGCAGATGTTGACTGCAAAACTCTTGGGTACAAATGAATATTAACAATTTATCTCAAGTATGGAGACGTCAATTCGAATGGACCCATGAAAATAAACTAAACATGAAAATACACAGGTGCTGCAGTGCAAATGTGTTTCCAAAACCCCATCAGTGTAGTTTGTTTAAATGGGTATGTGAATAGGATGCATGTGTGTTTCATATTATGGAATCTAAGGAAAAAAAAGAAACAGGCTTACTTGCCACAAGTTGAACAATGGTGACAGCGGTCGGGTTTCATCAGCTTGCAGTGGACACAATACCGGATATCTGCGGCACAAAAAGAGGGAGGGGGTAATTTTTAGAAAGAAAAACAAAAAAGACATTTCACCTCTATAGTCTCAAAGAGCAGAAGTATATACTGAAAGCGCATTAGCGCAGTCAATGCAGTAAATAGTATATATAGTCCATGTCATGGGAAGTATGTAGCTTCCTACCACTACTGCGACCACAATCTGGCTCAGCTCGTCAAGGAGTGCGAGCTGAAGCAGAATTGGCTTTATTTCCTCCCTTATTTTTCGTCGAGTCTGACTCGACTTGGCACATGATCTGGATCAGCCTTGACATGGCTTTCCATGGTACGGTTAGTATCTAAGTATTACATCACTCAAAAAAAGAAGAAGTGGCGGTAGGTACCATTGTTCTCAGTTCTTGTGAAGATTGGCAAATCTTTAGCTGCCTGCTCCAGTATCTCCTGCTTAATCTCCGGTCTGTCTTCCTTCTCATATCGCTTCCTGTCCGATTTGGATAAGCGAAACTGTAAGAGATAGTAAAAGAAATAAGATGAAGATTGGTGATTTGTAAAGAAATATTCCAAAGAGTCCAAGCAAAACTAGAGGATTTCCTGCCAATATGTTAACAATATAACTGTTTATGAAAATGCTACACCACTTAGTGAATTATGCCCCAAACGCTCTGCTATTTATATTGTGAGGCTTATATAAAGCAGAAATGTTATAGTTATAGTCCTTCAAATGTCCAGGCAGAGGAGGAGAAGGGTAAACGGCTAAATGGAAAATCTATATACGAGCCATCAGGTGGGTAAAATGTTTAAGAGAGACGCCATATACAGAAAGTGGCTGATACCGAAGGATGAATGAATACCCTGGACTGTGCCGCTCGTACGCGGTACAGGATGTTAAGGGAATAAACCTCAGCAGATTTTATTCTTTCCTTAGAAGGGTTAATCATATAAAAATGGCACAGGCACATTTTACAATGTTTTCCCATTTCCATGGCAACAGCCTATGAGTGCCTTGCTTTTCTGACCCATGACAATTATGTTTTCCCTGAATAATTAGGAATATGACAAGACTTTGCATGATTAAGGAATTATTTCTGGGATCCGACAGTACTAGCGATGATGTGTCCAACGCGCCGTTTAGTTATTAAAGTGCTTCATTCAGCAGAGCCCCTAGAAGAACATCTGTAAAATATAACGTGAACGGCAGGAGACGCAGGAAGGTGACATTACTGAAGCTCCCGATATTTACCTTTTTCGATGGACTGGCCGGGGAGGAATATATCGTCCTCAAGTATGACCAGAGGAACATGATAAATAGCAGGTGATAAATCACCACATATACAGCTGTATAAAAGAAAGAAACAAATGAAATCAGACTGCAGACTTAGTAATATACACACAGATAAATGTATGTATTTATATATATATACACACACACACACTTACAGATAAATTTATATATACAGTATTGGCCCGAACACAGGCTGCACTTTTGCCCCTGACTTTAGCACAGAGATGCACATTTTGTATCGTCCAACACCCGGGACATGCAGTTCCGGGCAGGTGTTTTTTTTTGTTTTTTTCTCCTTTTCATTCACCCCTGTTGCGGGTTAACAGCAGGGTTAGAATTCAGATCCCCTGCGTGCGCACGCACACACACATATATATATCTATATATATATATAGATACACACACACATTAGATACACACACACACACAGGACCAGTTTAGCCCGGTTGGTATTCCAGGTGGCCCTTTGTAATTAAGAATAAAGCTGGACAATTCGTTAAACATCACAGGAACCCAAACGCTGAAACTTCAGACTAAAGGAAACTCGGTGTGGGCGGCTCTGAGCACGAGAGACAAAAATATTTACCCTCTTTAATGGTCGATCTTATGGTAACTGCAAGAGAAAAGAAATAGTTAATAAACAGTCACAAAATCTCCTTAAGAAACTGCACCCATCCCCACGTATCTGTCACTACACATCATACACACGCCGTATACATCATACGCACGCCATATACATCATATACACGCCATATACATCATACACACGCCATATACGCCATATACGTCATATACACGCCATATATGTCATACACACGCCGTATACGTCACACACACGCCGTATACATCATACACACGCCATATACATCATACACACGCCGTATACATCATACACACGCCATATACATCATACACACGCCATATACGCCATATACGTCATATACACGCCATATATGTCATACACACCGTCCATATAAAAAATCATATACACGCTGTATACATCATACACACGCCATATACATCATACACACACGCCATATACATCATATACACGCCGTATACATCACATACACGCCATATACATCTTCCTACATTATTATATACTACTATCACTAGAATGGACAATGAATGGGTTACGTGCCGCAGAACAAAGCTTCACATGTATTGGGCTGATACAGGACCCGTCTGGTGGTTGCTATGGTGACTGCACTACTTTAAGCACCAGATCTGCATGTTACGGATAGCTGCTGCATTCTATTGGGAATTCATTTAATGCTCAAAGAAATGAGGTTGCGCATCCTCTGGCAGTCAGAGGCGTTTATTCACTAAAGGGGTAGATGGCGGGAAAGCTGTGATATCATTTTGCATTAAGAAGGGCCATCCTGGACAGCTGCTGAATGCTACAAACTCAAATACAGATCGAATGATTGGAGAGAGGACTTCGCTTAGAGATTACAGAGCAGACGGTGACCCCCTGTATCCCACCAATAACCAGAGGTAATCAACAGGTAGCTTCACAACTCCCAGGACCCTCAGCCTGCCTGTATTGCGCTCTTATAAAGAGGATTAAAACAACCTGTGGGGTAGTGGGCGGAGCGGACTTGGTGGGGGCGTGTTGGTAGGCGGGGACGGGCGGGCTTAGTAGGCGAGCTTAGTTTGCAGAGCGGGAACTGGATTAGTGGGCGGGGAGGGCGTGTTGGTGGGCGGGTTAGTTGGCCCAGAGGGACGGACTTATGGTTACTTACGAAAGCAAAGCTCCACCACGAACCCGTAGTACGAACCGCACACGGTCGCCATGATGAAGAGCACAGGGATCCACCTCACTACTCGCACGAAACAGCGGAGAAAGTGAGACAACGCCATGATCGCGTTACCACAATCAAGACAAGTGACACACTCCAGTCGCTGGGGCTGGGATAACCCTCTAATACGTCACAAAGGGCACGCCTACTGTGGCCACGCCCTTCTTACCTCACAGAGCTGGCGCGTCACAGAAGGCTCTTTCTGGGACCCGGTATGCTGATATATAGTATATTATATAACTGTATATATAATACTATAAAAAAATGAAACTATCTATTTATGTTATATATATTTATATAATTACAGAAATGTTAAGTTGGGATACATGTGATTGACAGGCTACAGTACAGAAAGTGTACTTAACCCCTTCAGGACTGAAGCTACTGTGCAATTTTTGACTTATGCCGGTTCAGCCATTATTTCCGCTTCCTGTGAATAATGTAACCATTTAAACTATATCATTTTATTAAGAGGGAAAGATAAAGCTTTCTTTTGATGCTGTAGTTACGCGTTCAGCCGAACATTATTCATAGATTTTTCCTCACAAAATGAGTTCAATTGACAGAAAATTCAGGTGTCCTGATTTTGGAAACGTGTCTGTTATGTAAAATTTTCTTACCGTATTTGCTCGATTATAAGACGACCCTGATTATAAGACAATCCCCCCTGTGACGGATCGTCCTGTGCCCCAGACTGGACACACCCGCCCATCAGCGCCTTTCCTCTCCCAGTAAGCGGACGCGCTGTGGCTGTCCGAAGAAAGCAGTCACAGACCAGCACTTCCCTCAATCATGAGACAGGACTTCATGCTTTGAGGTTAAAACAGAACTCCTTTATTACAAACACACAGAACTTATATACAATCACCATTCACTGTGCAGTGAACCCAACCCCCAATCCTATCAGCCACATCCCATCACAAATCCCATCAGCCACATCCCCTCACAAATCCCATCGGTATACAGGGGATGTATCAGGTGAGGGGATTAAGGGATACAATGGGTTTCCCCCACCTGTGTTATCCCCGTGAAGATCAGACATGGTTCTTCACACCCCCAAAATCTAAATATTAATTTAGGAAAAAAACAAAAAGCCTGAATATAAGACTACCCTATAGGAAAAAAGTTTTACCAGTAAATGTTAAATTCATGTTAACATTTTTTCATATTTAATAAAAGCTATGATTGAGAAAAATATATATTATATTTATTTCTTTTTATTTGCCAACCTGCCCCCCCCCCAGTTATGCACATCTGCCCCCAGGGTTCCCACTCTGCCCCAGAAATTCCTTATACCCCCATTTGCCACTCTGCCCCCAGTATGTGCATTTTAACCCTCTATATGCCACTCTGCCTCCAGAAATGTCTTATACCCTCCTATATAGCCACTCTGCCCCATGATATGCCTTTTAACCCCTATTGCCACTCTGCCTCCCAGAAATGCCTTATTCCGCCTCTTTGCCAAATCTGCCCCCTGATATCCCCCCCCCCCGACTTACCGATGCATCCCTTGACTTGTCGCCCATGCTCCAGACTACCTGGTGTCAAGTGGGGGCAGCTGGTGGACGTTTGAGTGATGCTGGCAGACAACCTCCACCGCTACCCGGGACTTCTATGACTGAGCACCGGAAGGTCACGTCACGCCGCTGCTCCGTCATAGAAGCCCCGGTGGACGTGTCGGGTAGCAGGAGGTGAAATCCAGAAGTCTGCAACCCGGCTGGGGGCCAAACGGACGTGCTACGCTGTATCCGGTGTGCGTAACGCAGGTTAATCTGTGGTACACCGGGTCCTGTGTGCGTTACGATGTGGGAATTTTTTGTGTTTTATGAGATGTCCTGTGTGTTACGCTACTTACTGCGTCTATTACACTTCCAGTGTGTGTTGTGGGGATGTTTTGTGTGTTATTGTATGTGTTAATTGTTCTAATGAATGTAACAACGCTGCGGAATCGGCCGACACATTATAAATAAATGTAATGTAATATTGCACTGCGTGACGCTGATTTCAGCGTGTGTGACCCCGGATCATACTGTATGTTGCGCACTCCATGCGTTTCCCAGCTCCGTGGGCTGCATGTTACACTTTGCATGTTCCTGCTTATCGCTTTACAAAATTTTAAGACCATGTTTGCCGGTAGTTGCGTCCTATTCGGGTCAAACTCTGCATGTATAGTTTGTACGTGGCATGCATCATGAACATTGTCTCCCTCCACAATCTCATTTTATGGAGGCACGTGTATATTTCTCTTGTGTATTAGCTGCTCGATGTTCTCCATCTCAGTACAGATGCTTTGAATGTAGATTCTGCTTCTGTCCTTCTGACATACAGTGTATGGCGGATGTTGACTCCGCAGGGAGGAGCCAGACATGGCTCCTGATGCCAATCTCTGTTGCTAAATGCCTCGACATTCAAGCATTACAGCAACCCCGTTAGGGTGAAGAATATTACAAAGACATACATGCTTTGAAAAAAGCGAGGTTAAAAAGATGTAGCATAGCCTTCCTTATTAAGGGGTTAACATGCCGAAACAAGAGGCACAAATATTTATTCTGCATTCAATCAAATAAATCCAACATAATGACAAATATGTAGAATAATTCTTTTAATATAAAAAGATCTTACCAAAACATAACTGCTGGGTTATCCAAACTCCTTCAAGACGGTTATATACAACTTATGTACTTCACATCCAGAAAGATCCAATATTTACAACTCAACTCTGAATCTAGCTCAGCAACATAATAATAATAATAATAATAATAATGAGTGCCCAAACATATATTACAAACCATTGGGAACCTTCTGTACAAATAACCCACAGCATGAACTTTTTCTGTACAGAACATGCACTATTCTGCCCCCTTTCTTCATTTTTATGGCTTCGCTCTACTCATCATAGTGAAGAGACATTAAAAATTTGTCCACATCCATTCCAGCAGGGAAACTATCAAATAACTTCTTCCTGTGTTTCTGTAGTTAAAAGAAGGGAAAACATGAATTATGACTTCGTTTTTTGCGCTGCGTTTCAAACCTAGTCTCAAAACACATTCCAAGAGTCCCCGTTATTCGATTGCACCCAACAACCCGACGCCACCTCCCTTCCCAAAACAAAAGTTACATTGTAAGCTTTAACCTGCGTTGATCTTTACATGAAAAGCAGGTGACATGACAGTTTCTTAATCCCGCTCCCTCTACATGACCGTTCTCAGAGTTATCAGAGGCGAACAAATGTTTTACTGAACTAAAGTAACCTTTTTTTAATCATCAACTTTATGAAACCCTGTTCCTTATCCTCTTTTTTCCTACCCAATGTTAAAGCCCATTCCTGATGATCACTTTTAGGGTGCGTTCGCCAACTTTGAAGTTTATGTGAACCACAATCGGAGATTGCATAGCCCTACCGGAAAGCATGTGGTTCATGACAGGACTGAGATAAACAACTCTATTTTATAGTCATATACAATACAATATACAGACACACACACACACACTATATCGAATTTACGGAACCATTAATCATTCACAACAGATCTACTTAAAAAGTATCACAATGACTACTGCCAAGCTCACCTTCACTTTTTTCTTTTTCCCTGTGGATGTGGTGCTGTGAATCTCTTTTATGGGTGAATGTCTATCATGTTCAGCAGGCTCATCAAGCTTTCTCTTTTTTGAGGAGTTTTTGGATGATTTGCATTGCTGTGTATTGTCCTTCAGTGGAGTGTTACCACTACTCTTGGCCATATTGGCACGTGATAATATCATCAGCGTGTGGGCTGCCATGCTGACACTATTCTCACTACCTGCTTCGCTGGCAGGGCTGCACGTAGGTAAATCAGGAGTTGCAGGAGGCAGCATTGGCTTTGGCGTGCCTCCATCCTCACCAGAACGTTTGCAGGTTGGAGTCTTAATGTTAACCGAGTGGTCATCTAATGATCTTTCATCCATCCCAGATCCAGGAGTACGTGGTATAGGCAACTCCCCTCCACAGGACTGCTTTGCGGATGGACTGTGGAACTGCATTTCATGTAATAGGTCACTGGCTTGCTTGGTTAAACTACTTGTTAAAGCACCTCTTTCTGGTAGTAGCTTCTGTGGTGTCCGCCTCAGAATATTTGGCACACGCATCTTCTTTTTGGATGCATCTTGCCCTGGCTGCAAGTTTGTCTCGGAATATTCGTTGGTAGAGGCAACCTTGAGCTCTTGTTTTTCGGAATCCACCTGCAAAACGTTTTCTTTATTGGCTGCAACCTCAGGTGGAACATCAGACGTTGTTCCAGCTCCAGCTCTTTTTTCTGCAGTTTGACCTTTTGAAGATGCTGAAGCCAAAACCTGAGCAGCAACAACTGTATCCATCTTGACGGCCATCTCTGTCGCAGGTACATTCTTTTCTGATGTTTTATTGTCTTTTGGCAGCGTTACTTTAGTTGAAGTACTAACTCCTGCTGATGAGCCTACATAGGTAACGTCGCTCTTGTCATTGTTTGGTAAAGATTTGCTTGTGGATGGAGAATCGGGTTTAAGAGTCTTTCTTGAAGTATCAAAGCGCAGGACCCGTCTATGGCTTTCCGCTCCTTTACTGGTGGTATCCACTGGCAAGCTTTCCTCAGACTGGTTCTGTATTTCAGTAGTCATTTTTCTTTCTGGGTTGTCCACTCTGCAACAGAGACACATGTTACAAAAAAAAAAAAATGCAACATAAAATATTTCAATGGAAACAAAGCCAGAATGAAAGTGATCAAGTATTTACATTCTTACACTTTCACTGTCTTCCTTTATTCTCCTCCCCTTCATATGTCGTTTCCTGTTCATTCACATCTCAAATCACCCATTTTCTTTAAAGGAACAGACGTCACCTAAACTTGAATTTAGCAATCCCCCGGACTTTACAGATATGCTTGTCTGGACCCTTTAGTCCTGATGGTACTGCAGCATGTTTAAACGGTTCAACAGGCTTTAATAGGAAAATGTATTGGGAGCATTAAGTGGTGCACTTGCATGTGCGGCACCCCCAGCGATGGTGGCTACCCGTCAGCAGTTGCAGGTATATTACACAAGGTACTTTTCTCGGCGAAAGACATGAATCAGTGATTTGCTTCACAGACTACTGACAACAATGGGCATTATTAATGTTTAAAACTCTTCCTAACACCTCACTTTCACCCATGACTGTAAGAGGAACTGACGGGGCACCGCTGCTGCGGTCTAAATTCTAGTGAGGCGAGTGCACCTTTTTGCCCTGTCTGTCCACACTCATGTACAAAGCGTTAACAAATTAAGTCAAATGACTTACCTCTGTTGAGAGCTTGGAATACAATTTATAGAATCGGCTGCAGTCACAGGTTTGCCTAAAACAAAATAAAATATACATTATAAATTAAAAAAAGATATATACACACACATATATATATATATATATATATAACATATACACACACGCATATATAAAATTTACAAGTACGCCTCAAAAAATGGTTTTTGATTGTACAATAGTTTTACTGGAAGGATAGTATACCAAAAAGAAGTTTATACATTTGTGATGTGTCATATAAAAAAAAAAAAAAAAAAAAAAAAAAAAAAGACTGCCGTTTAAGTATTCCTTATTTCTGGATATTTAGCAGTAATAAACGCTAGGCCCCAAAACCTTGTATAATTATTTACACTTTTTCAGATTTTGCTTAAAGGTAACAATAGACTTTGAAATTATTTTTTGCAGAGTCAGTTGTTACAGAACATTTCCCGGGTCATACCTGCGCTTCTCTTTGCTTTAGGTTTCTGGGAGTTTGGTGGTAAAGGCAGCTTGGGGACTATGCCCCCAGAAATAGGAACATGCAAGACCTGGAGACAATTGGAAAAATAAAGAAAGGTTAACAGGAAAGTCAGTTTGTGTCGATGGCCATTGGAAGGAACAGCTTTAATCCTTCGTGGGGCAGCAAAATTTTATAATCACCCCTCATGGACTAGATATTAGCTGAGACTACATTCTGGAGCGTGCCAATGACAGTAATGCAGTGCTTTATATTATACATATATATAATATATATAATATATATATAAAATACACATTAGGGAAAACACCTACATATATAGCCTTTAATACTCATTCACCCGCTTTTTCTGTGATCCCCCCCCTAAATGCATTCTGAAGCCACATATTTAGAGGAACAATCCAGTGTTCACGACATTTCTTTCCTCGCACCCTCCTGCCAGAATACGCTGAAATATGACATATGATAAATATCACCATTTAACTATACTTAAATGGACAGGGGAGCCCCAATTTTTCAGGTATCCGGAAATCAAACCTTGCTTGGCTACTTGACCCCCCTCCCTTATATCTTAAGCAGACATTCCTGCTGCCGGTTTAGTAGTCCTGGCCCAATTTGTGAGAAGAGCGCCAAACCAAGTCAACCTGGGTTCAACTTGCAAGGTTGAGAGTTCACACAAAAAGGGTTTCTTAAGTTTGCTATTTTATGTTAAACTGTGCCAGTAAGTAACAAAAATAAGGCCACAAAAATCTTAGGGCCTGGACATCATACATTAATAGAGGTGCAACAAATGAATAACTAAATAAATCTAGTAAAGTTATTTCTAAAGATCTAAGAAAGGAAAGTACGAGAAACAGTCCAGCCAACAGGAATTAATTATTAAAACTATCTATCCAAATAAAAAGGTAAGCCTGAGAAGACGGAGCGATACAATCTGACACGTGACCGAATCGGTATCGAGCCAACAAGCAGAGCGTTACGCAGGAAAATGTGATAAATAATGGAAAAATAAGAGCGCAAATATAGTTCATCTGCCTTTTCGTTTACGGAGTCTTTGCGGTCCTGCATTACAGAGTAAGTTTTATTGATGTATTCATATACATTATAATATTTATATATGATAATTAACGGGATTACCTGATGAGGCGATGCAGCGAAGCTATTCCCACTTTGTCCAACAACCGAAACGGGAAACATGCCGACAACCCCCTGCAACACAGGGTGGACTTGAGAGGCAAGGATGATTGTAGAGCCTAAAAAAATGAAAGGTTATTTCTTTTTAAAATATATTTACCAGAATGGAGAGAAGTTGGAAAAAACAGTATGTAAAAATTGTTTAACTAAATCTGACTGCTAACCTTAATGTCTATTTACATTAATTTTCTATTTCTTGTTTTGCACACTCTTATAATTGTCAACATTATTAATTATTAATTATCAATTATTCATTTTGAATGAATGTCAAGAAGTTAACAGACTTCAGCTTCGTCTGATAACAGCCCAATATTCAGCCTCCTCTCCATACTTCATATACCATGCTAGGATTGTGCAGCAGAAAGGTTAATATGGATCCTCCGATGTGGGTGAAGTTAACACATTTAAAATAAAAGCACCAAAATGCCTAAATAGTTGTTATGCTCAGCTTGTCGTGTCCTGTTTAACCGTTGTATAACGCTGCAGAATTCTTGATTTATTGTTACCGCATTTGCTCGATTATAAGACAACCCCCCAACATCTGAATATTATTTTTTTTTTAAAAAAAGAGAAAGCCTGAATATAAGACAACCCTATAAAAAAAGTTTTACTAGTAAATGTTAATTCATGTAAACTATTTTTTTTAAATAAAAGCTTTGATTGAGAAAAATATTTTGTTTTTAATTCCTTTTATTTTCCAACCTGCCCCCCAGTTATGCACATCTGCCCCAGGCTTGTCACTCTGCCCCATAAATGCATTGAACCCCCTATATGCCACTGTGCCCTATGATATGCCTTTTAACCCTCTATGCCACTGTGTCCCATGATATGCCTTTTAACCCTCTATATGCCACTGTGCCCCATGATATGCCTTTTGACCCCCTATGTGCCACTCTGCCTCCAGAAATGCCTTATACCCCTATATGCCACTCTGGCATTTAGGGGGTTAAAAGGCATATTATGGGGCAGAGTGGCATATAGGGAGGTATACGGCATTTCAGGAGGCAGAGTGGCAATAAGGGAGTTAAAAGGCATTTCATAGAGCACTCTGCCTACAGAAATGCCGTATGCCCCCACTTAACAACCCCCCCTCAAAAAACCCAAGGCAACTTCCGCTGCAGCCGGAAGGAGGTGGGGTTAGCAGCGGGGGTTATCTGCGTCCATCGCGCAGACCTTCCCCGACTGTCAGAGAGAATTCCTTGGTGAGAGGAATTTGTCTACGCAAATCGTGTAGACCTCTACACGCTGCCCCGGCTGCACACCGGGGATTCAGAAGCACCAGTAAGTTGGGGGTGGGGGGTTTGGGGAGGGGAGATAGGAGGATCCAGGTCCCCTGCAGCGTTGCGGGGGATCTGGATCTTAGTCGCATAGTCAGACCTATTTGCATTGGCTCTGAAAAAACCTTGTCTTATAATCGAGTAAATACGGTAAGTATACTGAGATTTGATCATCAATGAAAAGAAGCATCTACTAAATATCTATGATTGTAAGTTTAAATAAGTTTTCACATATTTACTTTAGGTCTTCTTTTAAGTTATCATGCTAAACCATGTGATAGTGTGTATCTTACATTTTGGGGTTTTGTTTTGCAATGAATGGATGCATATACTATGCCCAGGATAGAAGACCTGTGTCTTGAATTGACAAAAGGCTATTGGCAGATTGCTCTGAGCCCAGAGTCAAGAGAGAAAATTCCTTTATCTGCTACATTTGGGCTTTTCCATTTCTTAACCCTTCCCTTTGGGCTGAACGGTGATCCAACCACATTCTAAAGTTTAAAAGATAGTGTTCTTCGGCCACATACAGGCTACTGCAGCTGCATACTTAAATGAAGTTGTAATCTACAGTGAGGACCGTGGATAAAGTGTCTGTGGTACTGGAGTCTCTGAGGAAAGCAGGTCTTACTGCAAACACTAAGAAGTGTTCCATCAGTGACAAGAAAAAAAGGCCTATTTAAATCAGAGGGATAGCTTTCTTCACATGCAGGGTCTAGTAATTTTAAAATATCATATGAGAGGCTTGTCTGGTGACCCCTAGCCCATGCTCAATGGAATGCTAGTTGAAACTTTCGGAGACTCATACTCATTTCATACCTCTCCCCATGGGATGGAGGTGGTTCATTTCTCAAGCCACAGCACATCTTCCCTAGGTAGAGAGAATTGGCATGCATTCAGTAATCACTTAGATGACAACCCACATCAAGTTAGGGATGGAGAAACACATATGGTACCCAGAACAAAAAAATAATTGTAAATAACTATTTTTTTTATACACATGAACTTTACAAGGAAATGTGTACATTATTTGCAGTTACTTGAATTCCTCAGTTTTAAAGATATACATCTTTACATGTTTTAACTAAACAATAATTAAGCTGTCCTTAAATTTGCATTCCTGTTAAAAATATTGTAATGAGTTTTATAGCCCTAACAAGCAGTTCTGATGCTTATTGTGCTCGTCCCGTAGTTTGTATTTTTTATAAAAGAAAGAATGATGAAATAATGAATACCTGCCAAGGTGCAGTGCTCAGGCGGTAAAGCTGTTGTTTTTCTCTTTTCAAGCTCAGCATTTAACATTTCTGATATTAGACATGTTCCTTTTCTGCCTAGAAAAAA
Source organism: Spea multiplicata (assembly GCA_009364415.1). Taxonomy (NCBI): domain Eukaryota; kingdom Metazoa; phylum Chordata; class Amphibia; order Anura; family Pelobatidae; genus Spea; species Spea multiplicata. The sequence continues at coordinate 23,950 of VKOC01019815.1, read as the reverse complement.
TAGGCTGATTAATACATATATATATATAATTTATTGTAACAAAAGTTGCCGATTTTGTTAATGTGCATGAATGTTTTTTAAAAAAAGAGGGACCTCCAAGGAAACAAAAACTAAGCAGAGAGAAATTCTGTTTGCTTTTGTTTGTTTTTCTCACTCTCTTCTACTACACCTATAGCTTGGGCTTAAGACCAGCAACTAGGCCTGGGGTTTATATATCTGTAAGGACTCGTATATGGACTTTTGGTACCTGTTAGATAGGCCTAGTGGATAAATCTTTTGTAGATTATGCTTGTGCAGTTATTTGGCCAAAACCTCATAGGGTTATTTTTTATGCATTTTGCTTGCCTGGAAAGTCTAAATGATTTTTCAATGACGTGCAAAAAAAAATACTGAAATAGAGATGACATAAAAATACAGCTATTAAAAATCAGAAGAAAAATCTAAAGTAACTATCCTTTGGAAGGCTTTTGTCATTTTGGTTTCCAACAAGTCCATCTGAGAATTTAAAAGCGGCATTCAAGTCAATTGCTTGAAGGTATAATTGTTTAGCCATTACTTAACATGTCTTCTCTGTCATTTTTCTGCACATAGTAGGACTTTGATGTTTCGTAAATGTACACGGAATTGCAGCCACATCAATAAAAAATACAGTATATTTGTATTTGTGATAGAACTGTACAGAACTTTTAGGTAATTTTGCCAAATTATTACTTAGCCTTTCCTAAGACGTTAACAACAATGGGAGTTGAGAACTTCCCCAACATGACAAATTAATAAAACAGACACTAGTTAAATTAAACGAAAAGTACAATATTACATATTTGGCTGATTTGTTATTAACAAGCAAATAGAAATACTGCCAAGTCTAATCAAATTAAAATTAGTCAATGATTTCAGAAACAGTTAGCAGTGAATATTGGTTGATTAGTTCTACATAATTCAAACTAGCCGGTCTTTACATAAGTATATTAAGCACTAATTTCAGTTTCTGGTGCATTTTAGAATAAACATAATCTAATTTCATCTGCTGGTGTATAGGATTTATATATACATTATTTTGTGTGTATAAATAAATTAGTTTTGCTAATCTAGAGCAATGCTCATTATTTTTAATCATTGTATTATATATGGATATATTACTAAAAGAACACCTATTACACAGAACTGTAATATAGCAATGTGCATTAAAGCTATTAAAGCTAGTAAACTAAAATATATACAGTAGGGTGAAATGTTAAATATACAGGTGCACGCAATTGTATCTGATTTAAATGATTTTGAATAAAGAAGCATAAGAGTAATAAGTTGACAAAGTTCACCTTACAGAAAGGGTAGTAGATCCCAATGATCAAGCATTGTTGAAGTAGATCCCAACAAGTAAGCTTGTTGAAGGATACAAGTACATTTACTCCTGAAGAAGCCTATTCTTGTGAGCGAAGCACGTAGAGAGGATTTGTTTGTATTGGACTTTTGGATTTATCTTGCCTTTATTATGCCAGAGGAGGCCCCTGCAGGCAACCAATAGAGTCGCTTGCATGGCCCTTTAACACCTGACTTTAACTCCTGCAGGCGATCAATAGACTCACTCGGACGGCCCTTTAACTCCTGACGGTGCAACTTGACTTGGGCCCGCTCCAAGAGTTAAAGGTCCGTACGAGCGACTCTATTGGTCGCCAGCAGGGCGCTCGTCTGCCATCAACCAATGAAGTACAGGTGCCAATAGAGTTGCTCGTATGGAAATTTAAATCCTGGAGCCAAAGCTGCTGCGTAGTACATACCGTGTTAACCCAGTATTAACCCCTTCTGCAAAAAACGGGAAAAAAACAAAACACGAAGAATGTACACAAATATTCGCCTGAACCAAACAGGAACAGAAAGACTAACACGAAGAGTTTGCCGGCGCCAAAGTCTAATTTACATTAATAAAACCATTTGAATGTTGACATGGACTTCAAGAACAGCAAATGTTTTGCCTGTCCTTCCTGTGATCATGGAAAATCTTGTGTTGAATCAACAGGTCAAATGTTCTTTAGTTAGGTCAGTTCACTTTAACTCCTTCTACATCTATGACTGTTATATATCTTTTTGGTATTAGGATTTTATCATGCTCTCTAAGGTTTCTGACATTGTCTATATGCTACATCCACAACCCTTATGCTAAAAATCTAAAAGCTCCACAACTCTTAAAAAAAAAAAAAAGACAGTCCGACTTAGAAAAGCCCACTCAAGTGACTCTGTGGTAAAAGGGTGACTAATCCCACACTGTGTGCAAAAAAAGAAGCCTCCAGGAACGCGTGGCTAGGGAGAAAGTTAAAGCATAAGGGAGTGAGAGAAGATAGGTGAGTGAGGCATGCAGGGAGGGAGTGGATAAAAGAGGTGACTCTTGGGACTATGTGTAAGTTCTTGGGAGTGTGTGTAAGTGTGTATGTGTGAGCATGAGTGCATATGCATAAATGTGTGTTGGTGTACGCATTTTTGTAGCATAAGTGTGTATGTTAAAAAAGTGGGTGTACAATGGGCCGTTGGGGCCACATGGCCTTGGCTACCCACAGGCCAAAAAGTGCAAGCCTTCTTCTGAAGAACTGGCATTCTGATATATTATAGAGTATCAAGTATTATACTGTGAAATTAATAGTCATTGTAACAATAACATACAAATAATGCTTGCCCTGCAGAAATCCATACCCAATAGAAATTGCCTTCTAATTCACATGTTAATAGTGCTTATCTGTAATGTCAATGAAATCATTCTAGCAACTTTCATTTATTGCATTGGTAATGCTCATTTTATATTGCATTAAAAAATTGTTATGAAGCTAAAACATGACTGCAAAACATTTGGTATTCTAATTGTTGCAAATATTATTTGCCTCTCCCGAATCATAATGAAAATCCTATTGGAAATGATTACATTAGCATTTAGAGGCATATCAACTATGCCTTTTATATTGTAGAAATCAAACCAAACAAAATATCATTTGTTTTTGTTTTTGTTTTAATAGTCACAAATGCTCATGTTAGCAGTGCACTACTTACTTTACCTTTTTGGAAGCTCAATATTCTTCTTTTATAACATATTGTATTTCAAAAATATTACAGAATATAAATTGGGTTTATTTCCTGAATTGCATGACAAGCAAACAATGTTCTCTGGAAACAAATACTTAGCTGTTGCTTTTAGAACATGTTGCCCAGTAGAATTGTCTATGTTTGGATCATTGCTATTTATAGGCACTGCCATAATTATTTTTTATTCCTCTTGTGTTTTATTATTTATTACTGCTTTTTGCTAATTTGTTTGGAGGTTTAATATATTTGGATAATTATGACCTGTAATTTAATGATTTTGTTTATTGTGCAATTTGTTGCCCCATTTTTATTTATTTATTTTGATGCTGTGCACATTGCCTAAGGAATTATATATGAATAATGAAGTTGCACATGGCTAAACTATATTGCTATCTAATATAATAACAAAGGGAAAATTAAGCGCGACGATATAGTGGGTTAACCCTCAAGATATATTATGCCACGGGCAATATTTACACATATGCTACTCACAATCTAGGGCAATCGTCACTCTTGTTCTTAATAGTGAAAAGTATGCATATAATTGTGGAGTAGCTCTACTTGTTATATCTAATAGCACATACTTTATACTAAATGTTACTCCATTTACATTTTTTTATTCTAAAAGACGAATGCAAGGTACCCTGATATGAGGAAATATAACATAATCTAAAACTGCATCTTTGAGTGCTCTCATGTGCACAATATGGACAAAAGTATTGGGAGACCTGACCATTATTCCAACAAGGACGTTTGTGACATTGCATTCATAGATATGTTCGACCCCCTTTATAGCTGTAACAGCTGTCACTCTGTGTTTCTGTGGGAATTTGGCCCATTTATCCAGTAGAGCATTTGTGAGGTCAGTCACTGATGTTGGATGGGAAGGCCTGACTTGCAATCTCCATTCCAGTTCATCCCAAAAGTGTTCAATGGGGTTGTGGTCAGGGCTCTGTGCGAGCCAGTCAAGTACTTCCACAACAAACTTAACCAACTATGTCTTTATGGACCTTTCTTTGTGCAAAGGGACACAGTCGTGCTAGAATAGAAATGGGCCTTCCCCAAAGTGTTCCCACAAAGCTGGAAGCATCACATTGTACAAAATGTCTTGGTATGCTGAAACATTAAGATTTTCCCTCACTGGAAGTAAGGAGCCCAACCCCTAAAAAACAGCATCATACCATTATCCCTCCTCCACCCAGTAATTTACCTGACGGACGGGGGGCCCTACCACCCCGTGTGCTGCTCATCAGGGGGGTGCCACCACAGTAATGTCCGCCGCTAGAGGAGCAGGCTCGGTCAATCAAAGTCACTCAAGGGAGCAGGACATCTGTTACTGCAGACTTCCAATCCTTCTCCCTTGCAATGCGCACAGCAACTGACGCTGTGCGTCGTGATTTGCTGTCATATCCCGGCGCAGAACACTAAGATAAACTCCTAGCACTTAAAGGGTTAAAATCCAAACAAACTTTTTATGTTAATTTTAGACAAAATAGTTGGAAGGGACACGGACATTGGATAGACAGTGGTGTAACTGCAGGTGTAGACCCCTTGTTTCTATCTCCACATACGGGTTATTAAGAAAGGGCCCCTTCTAAACTATTTTAAACAAGCACAGGGAGATAGGAACGTCACGTTACATCAGTGTGCAAGCAGCCAGAGATAAAGCTGCTGGAGAGGTGAGAGGCAAGCAGGGCAGGTGTGAGGTGGGATGTATGTATATGTGTTTGAGTATATGCATGGGTGTGTGCGTATGTGTTAATTGTGTGTGTGTGAGCATGTGTGTGTAATTGCGTGTGAGCATGAGTAAGTGTGTGGAATTTGTCTAAGTGTGTCTGCATATGTGTGCCAGAGTGTATATTGGGGGGCAAGGGGCAAAGATGTCACGGACCAGCTGTTGAACTTGAGGCCCTGGGGCAATTTTCTCACCAGGGGCCTGTGGTTTCTAGCTATGCCCCTCTGGATATAGAATGACATGAAACAAGTCACTGACAAAAGAAGACTATAGCATAGTAGGGGCATGGGTAGGCACAGCAGCTCTTCATAGAGTAAATAATGAGTCCCTCTGATTAAGATTTACAGGAAATACCTGTATTTTTAATTCATTTATTTTCAGTTGTTATGAGAACATGAAGTCAAAGTTTCTTGATATGAAGGAAGGGATTGAGGGATGGAGGAGGAAGGATAGAATAGTTAGTTTTGAATAAGTATTCTGAGAATACAAATTAGGTATTTTTCTCTGGATACATGTATGAAATAATAAAATTAAAATGTAAAATTTGCAGAAATAAAAAACAACAAATTGTTGTGTATGCAGGAATAGTAGGAATATTAATACTAAACAATACAAACACTTTTGCATATATATTACATACACTCGGGCACATACCAGATGTGGATAATTTAGCCTCACACTTAAGCATGATTTATTTAGCTGTGCAGTCTTTGAATGCAGGATTCTCCTGTGAGGGTTTTATCTTAGAGGAGCTGACATCCTAATGCTCCACTGACAACAGCAGCTTCCAAAGTCAAAGATTCCTTGGTATTATCCTGGCGGCACGTGCATCATTTCCATATCTTAAAGGAAACTGCAGAAACCTAGACACTAAACTGTTTAATATTAAGAAAATAAAACATGTTTGGGAAAGTTACATTAAAGGTGGATTCTCCATATATATCAAAAACTATATATTACATATGATTTTGAAATACACAGTTACATTGCTTAATTAAATCAGAGTCAGGGCAATGGATTATGTTCGAGATTCTACTTTTTGGTAACATCATGTTTTTAAATAGAATGATTTAGCAGGTCATGGATATGAGCTGTCTCTGTGTGCTATTATGTTTTGCCTGTGCATTTCTCTTTTCCTTTGTGTTTTGTGTACACGCTTGGGGTGAGATAAAATATTTCCATTTAACTGAAGGAAAAACACATCTAGATTTGCCCATCATAAGGTATACACAAAGTAGCCATAGTTAATTATATAGTGAATCAGCAACTCTCCACCAATTTTATCTTATTGTCTCTCAGCATTGGCGTCACTATTTATCTCCCAGAAGATGGAGCTCCGTATTCCCTGTATTTTCCTGTTCCTTTCTCAGAGAGAGGGGAACCTGGGCCGGCTGTCGCTGGAGTCAGCTGACTAGGGTCAGCCAATCAGGGCTGCCCCTCAGCCCTAGCCTCCTGATTGGTGGGTGGTGTCACCTGACCAGGGCTGACCAATCAGAGACAGGGATTCCTGGGGCGGCTGCTGATTGGTCGCTGGAGTCAGCTGACTAGGCTCAGCCAATCAGGGCTGCCCCTCAGCCCTAGCCTCCTGATCGGTGGGTGGTGTCAACTGACCAGGGCTGACCAATCAGAGAGAGGGGAACCTGGGCTGGCTGCTGATTGGTCGCTGGAGTCAGCTGACTAGGCTCAGCCAATCAGGGGCTGCCCCTCAGCCCTAGCCTCCTGATTGGTTGGTGGTGTCACCTGACCAGGGCTGACCAATCAGAGCGAGGGATTCCTGGGCCGGCTGCTGATTGGTCGCTGGAGTCAGCTGACTAGGCTCAGCCAATCAGGGGCTGCCCCTAGCCCTAGCCTCCTGATGTGGGTGGTGTCACCTGACCAGGGCTGACCAATCAGAGAGGGGGAATATGGGCAAGGCTGCTGATTGGTCGCTGGAGTCAGCCAATCAGGGGCTGCCCCTCAACCCTAGCCTCCTGATTTCTATTGCATGGCACTTTATTTTTATTTATGAATTATGATTTATGATTTTGTGGTGCTTCTGTCTCTGTAGCTTATTGGTTTAGGTGTTAGCGTGAATTTAGTTTAGCTTTAGATGATTCCCTGAGGCTTATTTTTTACGTGGATCACCACGTAGACCAAAATTTAAACCATATTGTTTCTGCCCCTACAAGTCAGGCCAGCTGGAGGACTGTATTGTATAAAGGATTGTTTTTCCAACTTTCTTTTATTGCAGTGTTTGTAGCCTAATGGCTAAGGTGTTGGGCTTGGTACCTTGATATCCTGAGTTCAATTCCCCTAGGCTTCAACTGTGTCTGCTCTGTTTTTTTGGTTTTTAAGTAAGCACGTAGACCAAAACATAAGCCATTTGTCTTTGCCCTTGCAGGCCACCCTTCTTTAGTTTATTTAGTGCATTTGTTTGGAGTCAGGCTAGCTAAAGGGCTGTAAAAACTAAGGGATTGTTTCTGTAGGGCCTTATACCTGTTCTCTGTGGTGCAATGGTGAGATGTTGAATTTAGTTTTTGAGGTTTTGGGTCTTTAATTCACTCAATTGATTTATTTGGTGTGTTTTTGGAGAAAGGCACGCTACAAATTGCAATGAGGTCAAAAACCAATGGATTGTTTATTAATTGTGTTTGTGTGGGAGACAAGCTAGCTTCACTACCATATGGCTATGTAGAGTAATGGTTAAGGCGCTGGGCCCCAGTGCTTAAGGTCCTGGGTTCAATTCCCTTGTGCTCCATCTTGAACTTTCTCTCAGCTCTTTTATACATTGTGTTTTTTTTTTTTGGTGAGGTAGAAAAAAAACTATTGTTAGCAACCAGGTAGACCACCAAAACACAAGCCACCCAGTTCATGCATTTAAATTGAATGATTTACTCAAAGGGATTTGGGTCACTCTGTCAGCATTAGCCATTTTCCCCACATTTGAATATTTATATCATCATTCACAGGCCATACAAAATCATCAACTTAAAAAGTACCCCTGCATTGTATATTTATCCCACCATACATCCCTACATTGTGTATTAATTTATGTGATGACCCTCAGCCAGCCCTACATGTAAATGAATGCCCCATTGACCTCATCCCTTGTGTATTGTCCTCATCCATTTTCTTTGAGAAATCCAGGTGCTGTGGTTGCAGTGGGATGTGTCTGATTGGCTGAACCTGGTCAAGTGACTCCACCAGCCAACCAGGCATTGGGATTGAGACCCGGGGGAGGGGGGGTTAAGCTTCACTTGCAGTCCTTGGTTCTTTTGATGTTCATTTTCTTTGAGAAATCCAGGTGCTGTGGTTGCAGGGGGATGTGTCCAGGCCAGGGCTTATCTTTGTACAGTATTTCCCCTGTCTCTGTTTTTGCATTGCCATTGGCCCTATTCTTTTGTGTTTTAGTTGTTTTTTTCCTGCTTCCACCTTTGCTGTTACTGAAGGCACAAGGCGTCTCAGACCCTATCATCTCCAATAATACTAATGTATTTTCCTTCACTTATCATGAGTAGTTCTTCTTCTTTCCATAGCTTTAACATGTCCTGTTCAATCTCTTTTCTGCTGTGTTGTGTCTTTGAAGCTAACGTTCCCTCACTTTATTAGTCTCTACCGCTTCTGCTGGGAGGCTGTTCCATTTCTCTACCACTCTAGGAGTAAAACTTCTTTACGTTCCATCTAAGCCTCTAACTCACTAGTTTCAGATTATGACCTTGTTTAACTATTTCTCCTCTTTTGAAACAAACATCCCTCCTTGTTAAATGCCTTTAAGGATTTCAAGTATTTTCTCCTAGTCTTTCCTGATCCTGAGCCTGTGTTATTCTTATCTACAATGGTAAGTTGAGCATTTCCTTTCACTGTAACTCATCTAGTACTCATAGTTTCCTCAGAGAATTGTGTTGCTTCTTTACATGTAGAGATACATATATCAGGATTTCTTCCTTTTTTTCCTTTACTTTTTTTCACCATTGTCTTCCTCCCTTTTCCCAAGGCTGGTATCTCTTACTCTTCTAGCCTATCCCATCCAGACCAAAGGCCAGGACCCACCTGCCAACTTTACCAGAATTGCCACTTTGCAATGCTACATGGGAGAAGAGCCGGACTAGGAATAGCCAGGCAGCCCTGGCACTTAAGGGTGGAGGCTGCCTGATGACGTCTATTTAGACCTTCCTCTGAATATACACCATTAACTACAACTTTCTGTCTTGGGTCACTCAACTATTGCCTTATCCATTCAACTATTTTAATATGCGTTATTTTAATAACACTGTAATTTATTTAAAAGACTTCTATGAGACAATGAGAGACAGTGTCAAATTTATTTAAGAAAAAATCTAAATAGGTTAGTTATTGATCATCCTTGGTTTATTATTTTGTTACCCAGTCAAAAAATAAATTATTTTGGCAAGATCTCCCTGCAGTAAACCCATGTTGTTTCCCAACTTGCATACCATTTATATCCAGATAAATTGAGTATATATATATATATATATATATATATATATATATATATATATATGTAATGGTTAACTTCCTGTCTACTCGTGTTCCCAGCTATCTTTTTTGAGAAGTGGTACTACAATTGCCAACGCTCAATCTTCTGGATCTACTCCTGTAAATAGTCACTGGTTAAACACATGCCAGCCCGACAATGGAGCCGAGTGGGTCAACCAAGCCCTTTTTTTTTGTAAAGAGAAAGAGAGAGAGGGGCGCCGAGTGGTTTTCGCTTACCAAGCTCTTAGTACCCACTCGACGCCCCTCTCTCCTCTGCGGAGAGTTTCCCTGTTCGGTCTCGGTGCCGGCTTGTAATGCTGAGTGCCGGAAGATTACCTCATTTCCGGCGCTCAGCATTACAAGCCAGCTCCGAGACCGAACAGGGAGACTCGCCGCAGGACTGCTGAAAGGTAAGTTCAAGGTGAGGGGGAGGAAGGGTAGATGATGGGGGGGCGGCAGGAGGGTGGGGGGAAGGGGTTAATGAGGGGGGGTAGATAATGAGGGGGGGCGGCAGGGACGGAGGGAGAGGAAGGGTAGCCAGCAGGCAGAGAAATGGGAGAGCCCAGCAGGGTCTAGAAGTGAACTTCAGGAAAGTGTCAGTAGTAACACAAACTGTAAGACAATGCATGATCGGGAATTCTTTGAATGACAGTGTACGGGCGCTGTTAGAAACAATCAGTCATCACACAATTACACACAATAAGGTGATGCTGGCTTCTGCTGCTGCAGTCCTGTCCTGTAGCAGCCTGTACCTGTATGTCCTAACCGGCTTCTTGCCACAGACTTTAAGGACATACAGGTATATCCTAAGTGGACTGGCAGGGTTAATGATTCCTTGTTTAAATGTTTTGCTTTCATGTGTATATATATATATATGTGTGTATGAAATAAAAATGTCTCATCACCTCTTTAAGCTTTCCTTTACATTTGATCTCATGTTCCTAAATGCTACCTTCCTTTTCTTTAATATATTTACCACATCTAGAGTACCACAGTGGTTTCCTTTTTATTTTACTCTTACTGCCAAGTGTAATGAAATGTTCTGCTGCCTTTAGCAGGACGTCTCTAAAACAGTTTCCCATGGACTAAAGATATCCAGCCCATCAAAGACTCACATAGATTTCCAAATGAAAGATTTTTACCAATTGCCTGAGACACCATCCCTTCAAAGAACTTAGGATTTGGCCCAGCTACTTGTTTTTTTTCAGTGCACGTCAGGGAGTTTAAAGTCCCTTTCATTGACATCTTAAGAATAAAAACAAGAGAGATAGGTGCAATCTTAATAGCTGCATGCCAAACTTTATAAAGTTATCCAGACTGGCTTTCTCTACAGTGTGAAGCTAGAAAAGAAAATACTCTCACACACATATATATATATACTATATATATATATATATAATATATATATATATAATTATATATATATATTACAGTTTACTAAAATACCACTCACAAATAAAATGTGCAAAGAGACCAGCTCTAATTTCAAATCAAGCTTTACACATGTGGATTACCAATAGCAGCAGCATCAAGATAGATAAAGTCCTGTGCAGACTTCTTAGTAGCACACACAATGCCAGCAGCTGTCAGTATATTATAAAACAGCTTAGATATCCTCAAGATCCTGGGCAGCCACAGCAGTATATCAGTAAACAAATAAAATAAATACACATTTTGTCAGTATATACCGACTTCCTCGGGGGATATAAATAAAAGGGGGAAAACCTAATCTAACACAGAGAAAATGCTATCTAAAATACCCCTCTCTCTCTCCACATTGTCCAAATGGAACCTAGATACAGCTGAACAGTTTTTGTAATCAAAGACCAGACTAATCATTGGACAATGATCTAGAGGAGTCCCTGGAAAGTATTTGCAACAGAAAAGTATTGTTACACGTTAATTGAAAAAAGTGTTATTTTTCCTATTTCTTCTTATTTCTATACTCATTGACATATTCGTTATTTCTTGAACTAGCAGATGCTAAATGCCGCTAATTGTCGTTTAAGTCACAATGAAAGAGTGTACTTGTAGTTTCTACTTGTCACGTCATTATTACATATACTTGGGAAGTCCAAGTATATCTTGCTCTTGCTTCTACTGGCCTTCAGGCCAGTTTCTTTTGTTTGTGGGAGAAGAATGGTGTTTGTGGCACTTTCCAGACCACTTTCCCATTCTCTTCACCCAGTTCCTTCCCACTACAGAATGTCTGGGGCTAGTTCTTCCCCTATGCACACCTAGCCCCCACTCCTACATTGAAGCCACTTCCCCTGAAGAGGGGACGCTCTGTGTAACTTACCTAGGAAGGTCTTGGGTATCCAATTGATTCGCTTAGCATATTAGACAATGTCATTCATTTATAAGAATACCAGAACCTTTAGCATTGGGGCTATCTGTGATCAAGAAGTTTCCAACTTTGTGGGAACAGGTTGGGGAAGGCTTTCTATTCCAGTATGACTGTGCCCCAGTGCACAAAGCAACGTCCATAAAGACCATGTAGCTAGAACGCGATGCCATTAAAGTCCCTATTGGTAAAGGTCAGGTGTCAAAATAGTTTTGTCCATATAGTGTTTATATTATACATGACTGGAGTTAAAACACAGGTGTTCTATAAGAACACAAGGACCCAAAGAATCTGAAAAAATGAAAAGGAAACTGCAGCATTGAGAATTACTGTTTGCCAGTCTTCCTCATTGCCCAACACCAGTGATAGTTGTCATGCCTTCTTTCCATTCTTATGTCATCTTGATTGGGTTGTATGGCTAGAGGCATCAGTTGCAAATAGTAGGTTAAAACAAGAAGCTAGGAAGACTAGATTGGCCTCTATGATTATTACATGCTGTCACATTCTATATTTCTCATCTATCCACATGGATATACTCACATAATTTGATGGGATATATTTAAACCTAAACGCTAGTTGTAATGAATATCATAGAAGGAACACTTTAGACACAAGGTTATCCTTCAATACCAAGGGGGTACAAAAACCGGACAGCCTAGATAGAGTGAATGGCTACATTTACTGCCAGATTCTATGTTTCTGTGCTTGATGTGTTTGCAGGGTTTTTTAAATAACAGTTGCCATGATTTGTGTAAAAAGCAATTGTACGATACTACTACTTGATCTATCTGTACATATAGATGTTGACAAGCGGAATAGATAACCCTCGGGTTGTTTCAGATTAGTCAATATAAACTGATGCACCATGCCTGTCAGCATTAAGATAACTATAGCAGTTCAAACATGTAGACAGTATCCCTACAATGCAATTCTTAGAAGTCTAAAGCAAATAGTGAAGTGATTAAAGAATATCCCCTTTGATGTATAGAAAATGGAAAACTGGATTCTTGAGGCAGACTTATTACATAACAAATTTATAACCTAGATTAAAAAAAAATCAAACCAGGAAATCAAATAGATTAACTCTACTCTGATTTTCAATCAGAGATATACCAATTTGGGTCTATGCACCATAAAGTTTAGTGAAAGACATAGACCTCATCCTCTCCCCATCCCTCCATGCCTACCATTTGTGATGAAAGTGTCACTATATATATATATATTAGTATATATATATATATATATTTACTTACTCACAGAGTCCATTGCACACCATTCCAAACATTCCAAGCCCGGTGCTAGTAACCAGCAGTTTCCATACAAAATACTTTTAAAGGATGGTCAGCACTCCAGGTCATGATGTCCTGATGAAAGTCAGCAATGACTGAAACGTTGACTTTGAATAAAATGAAATTGTCAATTTAAAGACCTGGAGTGCTGACCATCCTTTGAAAGTATTTATATATATATTATATATTATATTATATATATATTTATATATATACATAGTAGAATAATACACCCTAAAAATAAAATAGACTGACAGATGCTAAAAAATAAAAATACCGGGCACAAAAAATTAATCCATAGAGGACTGCGAAATGGTCATTGGTTGCAAGGAAGAGTGTGTATATATAGGTTCATGCACCAATGACTTCCAGTGCATCCAATCCTCCACTTATTTAAATATTTACTTTTTAATTTTTTAATATACATGGCATTTTTTCAAGTTGACAGAGGCTTCACAGGACATCATCAGCCTTCTTGAGCTTGTACTAGAATTCCACTACAGTCATTACTGACATGTTGTGGGAAATGAAGGAAAGCTTGCATGAAATACAGCGGCTATTTCTTTAATGTTTGTCAGAACTGGAAAATAAAATTTTGAATAATTTACATTAAATAAAAACAACACAATCCACTAATGTAGTACCCTTTTTAATATGTGTCATCTTTATATTACACCAGCATCATACAACATAATACCAGTATTAATAAAATATTAATTATGAAATACCAAACTGCTTATTGTCACATACACAAATTGTACTGTTGGTCTTACTAATTTCTTCATATATTTCTGTTAAACTAGATTGTCACTTATCAGCAATTTTGGCTGTGTGTCACTTTCAGCTGAAAAGTACAGAAATGTCTGAATTGTAACTGCCAAAAAGATACAAGCTGTCTGTTTAATTTTAAAATTCTATTTCAGCAGCGGTTGTTGAGTAACCCTGGTTACACAGCTGACAATCAAGAACAATAGTAGATCAAAGAATGTAACCGAGTCAAAGCTTACTTTTTTTCATATTATGCTTCAAGAATTTTCTGTAATAGAATTTTCTGTAATATTAGTGATCCTCAGAAACAGTACCATTTAAGTTCATTTTAGATTTAATTAAATATTGAAAGCTTGAGGGATACAATCCTTCATTTGATAGAGGTGAGTTTCAAGCCCTATACATTGGATTGATTTCCCCAAAAAACATAATTTTGCTTACGCACAGTAAGAATATAATATTATTGCTCCGTTGAGTCTGACATTAACTAAAAGGGGTTTTTTTTTAACAGTAAAAAAGAAAAACATTCAAAGAGGTCGAAATCATGCCAGAGGCAATCTTTAGTTTCATGCTGCTGTGGTTTTAATAAGTAGCTACACCTGGACAAAAATATGAGTTCCTTCATTAAATGCTTTGATCTTTATTAGACTACACATGGTCACCCAAAAAGTCCAAAGTTCAGAAAGAGAGAGAGTTAAAATGTAGCATTTAGTTAAACCCAGTTAAACCCACCAGTCTGTGAACGTTCCCATTGTTTTATTTCAATGTAAATAAGGTTATGATTTTCCACAAACTAACATTTTTGAAACAATGCATCAACGCAAGCTGTATACTATACAAATTGGAATAATAACAATTAAGAGCATACTTCACATGTTATCGCAGCCCTTTTTGCCAGATAGAAGCTAAGTTGCAGAAAATTGTAGCTATTACTATTGTTTTCACTTGGTTCATTGAAAGATATTTTATAGTCAAGAGTTTTTAAAGTATTATGCAGTGATTAAAGCCTTGACCTGTAATGAAAGAGCAGATTACCATGAAGAACAAACACCACCTTAGTACATTTTGATTTATCCAAGACAAATATAATTAAATTATGTACAAAGTCAGCCATAAGTCATTTCATTTTGCAAATCCTTGTTAATGACAACTTTCCATACAATACATAACTTACAGTGTTTTGGACATGGGCCAGTCATTAGAATGCCTGCATATATTTAAATAAATAAAAGCGTTCAGCTGTATTTATTGTAAAGTTTGCACAGTATCTTCAACAGCTGGTTACATCCAAAAGGCAATAAAAATGCAAGTAGTTTATTACTCTGTCATTCAGAGCTGAGTCAATATTTCAGTTCAATTTTGTTTTCTGGAGGATATCCAGAAAAAACATTTTATGTCTGACAAAGGTCAGATGCAATTATCAAACGGATAACTGACCTTTGAAAGAGGATCAGATAAAGTTCATGATCTACACGCATGCCCTGCTGATACTCCATGAAATTTTTAAGAGCCCCAGAATATCGAAACATTTTTGGATATGCACGGCACTAAATTAATAACGGTTGTGCGTCTCCATTTCCAGCAAACTAAATTGACAAACAGAACTTGGCTTAAAGCGATTAAACAAAGGGGACACCCTGAGACTACACTTTCTGGAATGCAGAGGATGCTGAACATAGATGCTATTTAGTGGATGCACACAATGGCACACAAGGGGTACTATATGTGGTTATTAATACCTTTGCAAGAAAAAAATAATACTATGTATTTTTCTGGACATAAAGTATCTGTTTTCCTACATTTAGCTATCAGTTGCCAAATAACACATCACACTAGTTCAGTAAGAGGTTAGAAAGTAATTAGAGTCACTGGCGGGTGCACAGACCTCCATAGAAATATCAGCTGTCCCAAGAGCCAGCTGTCATGGGCTCTTAAGGCAAGTCTGGACTGAGGTCAGTTTACCTTTTTTGTTCCATGTTAGGGGCAGCCCTGGATAGACCCTTCCCAACGCCAGTTCTGAGGACAATCCCTAATCTCTGCTAAGTAAAAGGAAATGGCCAATTTTTCTCAAACTGATTTTGGGGGTGAAATTGTGCCAGCCAGCTGATCCCACAATAGATGAGCTGGCAGCATGCTGGGAATTTAACATCCCTCTCCCATAGTGTCTATTACCATGGTAGCAATCAGCCATATTAGGCTTCCTGATCCATGGGTCTTTTATTACCATAGGTGAATAATAATCACCCAGAATAGACCTTAGAGTGCTATTACTAGTTGATATGTAGTTGGCACTTTAGCAACACACTACTTATGTAGCTGGCACCCTAACAGTTAATTGGCATTACAGCTTTTTCATCCAAATAAGAAAAATTCAATGCTCCATACATCAACTAAATGCATCAAAAGATAAGTTTGTAAAGCCATATTCATATCTGCAAACTAGAGGTAAAATGAAAGGATTTATTGAATAGATATTCCCTAAAGCCCTCAGAAAGTTTGATTATCTTTTGCAGATTTACTTGTCCTAATGCATTGCTAAAATCATTTACTTTGATGTCTAGTATGCTAAATGAGCCACTCTAAATTATAGTTCAATATATAATGTTTACAGTAGGGAATCTCTTTGGGGTGTCGATGGGGTCAAACAATGATTTACGAAACTGAGAATTTTTTCTCCTTAATTACTTGTCTGAGCTTAATATTGATCTAGATGTTATGAGAAAGTGCAAGAACAGTGTAAGAAGCTCATGTTTTGTACATTTTAAAGACTACGCTTTCATGTTAGTAAGAGTGAAATAGTCACATGCCCTAAGTTATGTCCTCTGAGAGCTGCCTTGGTTTGTACTTCGCTAAAAGCAAATCTGTGTGTGAATAAAGGTTTCAGTCTTTGTAGTAAGCATTAAGTGACATCGGACTGGACAATACGGTCCTCTACTATATTTGGCTTTGGTATGGGAGGTGACGGTTGCGTCAGACAGTTACTGGGGTAGCGGAGGCATTAATAAACACTCATCCACATCTACCAGGCAAGCCAGAAGACCTGCTTTTCCCACAAAAATCTTGTAGTGCTGTCACCACTGCATGGGATTCTGGGTAGGTATATGTAAATACAGCCAGCAATGATAACCTTTTTTCTCCATATTCAATTTATACATGGACTCTTTGGAGCAAACATACGTTGTACTGGACAGCTTTTAAACAATGCCCGGTACAGAACCCAGATTTTTTTGAGCACATCTTCCAAGTGAAACTCAAGGGCATTTAACTATTATTCAGAGTGGCTCATTTAGCATACTAGACATTAAAGTAAATTATTTTAGCAATGTATTGGGACAAGTAAATCTGCAAAGATTTTCTATTTTTAGTCTTCCAGCCACCTTCAGCATCTAACTCTCGTACACCGCAAACATCCAACAAAAAACACTAAAACGCAAAAAAACATCCTCCCTCTAATCGTTCTTACACAATCACTTACATCAATTTCATCTTTCTTCAAAAATAGCAATTTTCGAACATCCCATATAATCTCTTGCATAAAACATAAAACCAGCCACAATATCCTCTATCTTTTTCCAGATTACACAAAACCAAACATCAATGTTTCAAATGAGATAGAACCCAATCCAGTCACACCTTTCAACAATTGTGTCATTCTATTCCAGACTTTCCTTACATACAGTCAATTCCAAAGCACATGTGTAACAATCCTCTACATTCCTCTCATTTATCAGACAATAGTAAACCTCTCCTTGTCTTTCTATCTGTTAACCACCGTTTTATCTGTTACTTTCTTTCACACATATTCACTTTCCCGATTATTCAGATCATGCAACATTGCCATAGTTTTTCTGTCCTCATTCCTAAGCACCTTATTACATGGATTTAACTACCTTTATAAACCTACCCTAGTCTGTGCCTTGACATTAACGTTATAGGACCGCCAGTTTTGGTTCCTGATCTGTTCTTGTTTTGGTTCCTGATCTGTTCCTGACTTGCGGCAAGCGCCCCAGTAAGTGGACTCCAAAGCTGAGTGCCCTGCAAGTGGCTTACCTGCCGTGTGCGCCCCATCCAGAGGGCTACCTGCCGTGTGCGCCCCATCCAGAGTGCTACCTGACGTATGCACCCCATCCAGATGGCTACCTGCCGTGAGCGCCCCATCCAGAGTGCTACCTGCCATGTGCGCCCCATCCAGAGGGCTACTATCTGTGCGCCCTGCCAGCAGGCTTCCAGCCAAGAGACTTTCCATATATATATGTTGTTTTACCATCATCTGCAATACATATATTAACTGCATATTCTGTCTGTGGTTTATTTCCTGCCCTTGTCTGGAACAACCTCAAGCAATTATGCATCATGGGGTACAGACGGAGCCCCTTGTATCCCCTGCACCTGTTTAATAATGCCTTTTTCACCCCCTTCAATTTAAATGGGGGGTACCATTACCCCAATACAGCTTTTGTCATGTGTGAAGACACTTGCCTTAAGACATCATTTAAATCAATTACTTGACGTGTTCCATTTTTTCAATATTTTAATTTAATATTTCATTAAAGTTACAATTTTAAACTGCATAGTTTGTAGTCATTAGATTAAATGGTGTGAATAGTCTGAAGGCATAGATTTTAGATTGTATGTATGGATTCTTAGCAAGACTGACGAGTTATTTTGCAAAAACAGAAAGCATACACTTATCTTTTTCTTACACAAAATAATATGAAATGGACAGATGGTTAAATGAACATTTCAACATGGTTTGACAAGTATCATATTTTGAAATAAATTAAACATATGAGCATCAAACATTACAGTTGTCATTAAGAAATTAAAATAGGTTAGGTTACTATAAATATCAAATAAGTACATCTTAATCCACGCAGGAGTTAAAATATGGACACTATTGGCAGATGGAGGAATGGTGGTTAAAGACCTGGCACATCTGGCATAATACATTTCCTAATCTAATGTAATTTATACAATATACGTGTGATTTATGAAACAGCTGACTTGCTTCTATTTAATTTAATATTATTTCTTAAACTGCATCTATGTGATTACAGGTAATTTATATATTATTACAATTCAATCTGTATTTTAGGATGAGATATGTAGACCTAGTTCCAAACATACGGTATCTTGTCTATATAGCCACACTTTAAAAAAAAAAACTCAAAATGGCGTCTCACATGTATTTACCTTAAATCTTCACCACAAATAAAATCATTAATTTGCGCAATCTGGGACTATGGAGTTAATCAAAATAATAATCATCTGCCTGAAGTACCCCAACCTTAAGCCCAACGGAGCAAAGACTTCCAAACTAAACACAAATATAATACACATCAATAAACGTAAATAATTAATAAAACCCATAAAGCCTACCAGGCACACTAGGAACCACTACACAGGGAAGGACATACCAAGATGCCTAAACCCAAACTTGAGGCTTCCATCGACTCCTACCGGGAACCCTCCACCAAATGCTCTCCCCCAGATCATTCATACCCCCTAGATGTCTGACAAACTACCACTCTGGCTGTGACAGCATAAATACCACCACCCAAACACAATAAACAGAGAGGAAGGGTGGGACAAACACAGGGTAAGGTGACGGCAAAAATGGCCTTCAGCCTTGTGTCACAAGCCCTTAAATAACTACCCCCTAAACCCCACCCCAAACCCACCAAAAGTGGTGCCAAGGCCTAGCCCTACTCGGCATACCAGTCAGGGCCCATTCTGGCCATGCTGGCCCCTGCAGGCATCAATCTATACTCTACTAATAGAACTAGGCTAATAATAATTGTTCCATGTCAAATCAACCATTGAGGGCACTTGTGATAAAAGTGTAGCCAGACATTAAAGCAATAAAAGGTGTATGGTATTGCTATGGACCGGCCTTACCTTTTAGGTCTGTCCAGCACTATTGAACTCGTTAGTGGTATCTTGTGAGTAAGACTAGAACTAACACACAGCCCTCAGGATATATTGGGCCATACCAATTATTAGGTGGATTATGTTAATTATTCACTGCATATACATTTTGATCCTGGCATTTCAGAGGGAATTCATCTTTACATTTTTTATTTGCTGTTCAGAAATCTGTGAAGTTGAGGTCTATTCACTAACAATGGTTAACTTGAATGGCAGTACTTGCCATGCTCTAGTATGCTAACAGTAAAATTTGCAAAATGACAGTTGTTTGCGATGGCATCCAAAAGTATGCATCTTTCAGTTTTGTAAGTTTGTGTGCAGAGGTCGGGCACATTCTTCCTTTTGGAAAACCAGATGCATTTTGGTGGTTTTGCTATAGTTAAATTTTTGTCTTTTTTATTATTATTTATTCAGGGTAAGCTATTCATAGATGCCTAGCTTAAGCCAATCTGTGCATAAGATAACATTATATTGTTATAAAAATGCTTGAAAGCCCCTAAATACCTAAATACACAACAATATGTTGTACACATGCAGCCCACAAAGGTCACAGGGCACAATGTAGCACGGGGAAGACATACATAGGAAGGGGTTAAATTCTGTTAAATTCTGTTTTAAAGGTAGAAAATACTCTAGATAGAAAATACATATGCATGCAAGCATGCCAACTTCTTTTGCACTTCTGAAAAATAAAATGTACTTTTAAAAATGTGCTTTTATTTGTGGGTGTGGGAGGCACATCAAAATATCTGATCCAAGCATGGCACCAGGGATCAGACTTTTTGCCAGCATGACAGCCAGCTAGTCAATAGATCAACTGGTACCTTACAGGCACTTTAACCCACAAAATATCTCTTACCATGGTAGCAACCAGTGATATTAGGCTGTCTGCTCCATGTGATAATCACAAAGGCAGGGATTGGAACACAGTTTTAAATTGTTTTTTTGGTATTAGAGAAGCTGTCAATGAGCCTGTGATTGATCTACAACTTTCTGCAGTTTAAGAGGGAAGTCAGCATGTTAAATATGCATCTTTGCTTTTTAATGAAATTCTTTATTTGTTTATTAATGTCTGTGCAAGGAAGAGACTCTCGAGACTCACCAAACTTAGTTACAACTCACAGACAACACCCAAGTTGGAGAATCTGAAGACCTACCTTTGTGTCATTATGAAGAAGGTAAGCTTGACATCACTGTACATGCAAAGACATATTTTACTATATATGCGTTGCTTTTAGGAACATGTCATCTGTTTTTCATATTTATATTTGGTGGTATGTCAGTTTTCAAACACAGACTGTAAAGATTGACTTCCTTGAAACATGTCAGACAAAATTGACTTTATTTTCCATGATTGTTTTTTGACAACCTTGAATAGCTTCTTGATTTGTTTTGCTTGCCTGCTGGCTGCTAAATGGAGGTGATAAAAATACAGCCTTTTACTAACTAAAACACAATGGGAAAAGATTTGACAGCACGAAGGAAGTTTCCTTAATAGCATACTCCGAAACGTGATACAAATCTATTCAACTTGAAAGACCTAGCTGTTAGAAAAACACAATGATTAGCCATAGTGCGACAGGAAAAGAGATGTTGGTTGGACTTTAAATAAGATATTTCTAGACTTTTATTGTAGCATTTAACATTATATCGGTTTCTGGGGTTGAGCCTAGAGTTAACCACTCCTGGGTACAGTATTTCTTTAGTGTCATACTCCTGCCCAAGGCACTTGCTCACCCCACACACACACAACTAACTCATTTACACACAAATACACTGTCAGATAATAACACATAAAACTTGTTATAACCCCACACGCCAACACCATGCACCACCGCCAGACTGGAGATCATTAGGCAGCCTTGGCACTTTAAGACCAGTGGCTGCCAAATGGCATACGAGCAGCCAGTGCCTGGATGCATGCGGCCACACTTCACATTTTTATACTCATTCAGCATGTGGACGGCATTTTCAACCAGCAGCCACACACTGCATGACTATGACTGCCCCTGGAGCAGCAGATAAGATAAATATGGAGTGGTATTAGCTAAGGCCAGAGCCAGGCACTACTGTCGGGGGGGGGGGCATGTAAAGTGGCATTACCTACTTCGCAAACGTCCTGTTTAGACACTCAAAGTTCTGCTTTTGCAGGCAGTGATGATCGCTGGCTTAGTTGGGAAATCAGAGAATCTCTTTTTGACCAACCCCCTGAGAATAGAACTGATTGAGTCTGGGTCTGTACACAATACTGCAAATGTAACCTTCCTGGTAACAAAGACATATAAAAGTGTCCACAACTGTCTATAAGCTCAGGCAAAGACAATTTATTTGCTACTTATAAATCAACAACTTTATAAAAAAAGTTACATAATAAAAAATACACACAGTGAAGTATACACAAAATACAAGGTAACCAGGACTATACGGAATACAAGGTAAAACAAGACCAGGCCACCTTCTTCCATTGCTCCGTGGTCCAGTACTTATGCTCACGTGCCCACTGTAGGTGCAATGTCATGCCCTCATAGACAGTTCTGATTTTAGTAAATACACAAGTGTTTATCATGTGTGGGCACAATATCTGAGTTGAGCCTAGTCAGTCTTACTGAATAGACCCAAATTACATTTCTATATTTTACATAGATGGAATTTGATTTAATATATCAAAAAAACCAATAGTGATCACTAAGAAGTATTATATGGGTTTATCTGTCTTCCCTTTTCAAATATCTCTCAAGTGTCCCTTTTTAAATAAGACCACAACCATTTTTGGGCACAGTGCCAAGCTATCCCACTCTCCTGCCTTTGCAGGCAGTAAGGATCCCAATCCATTGATGGTGACCAGAGAAACTTGCATGACCATCAGCACTGACCTCAACTGAACTGCAACATAGGCACATTGCAAAGTTTTGGAGCAGAGCGCTGTGATATGATGCAATATCTCACCATTCTGCTTCAATACATTACAGGATGGGTGGACAGTAAGATGTGTGGTGCTTCCTCTCACTATGTCCTTTCTCCAAATCGAAAAACCCCCATAACCTTTGGCCAACTGCTTTGAATTTGCAGTTTAGTAAATAGACCCCTTTCCTAATCCCCTTGCAAACAGCACACACATTACTCTTCTGTAAAGCTGCTATATATGCAAGAACATGCCGGTATGTTGTTTGTGCTACAACGTTCCATACTGATTATATTTTTAGGCTTAGAATACAATAAATTACAAAAAAATATGTTGCTGATCTATTGAACTAGATCTTGATGCAATTGATTTATGCAATCACAGGAATATAACAAAACAACAATTATGTAACTTTCTCTTGTAATTTGCTTTTCGGAATAATTTAGTTATGCATGATACGTTTTATTGACATCCGGTGTGAATAGAAAGGTCATTTTGTATTGACTTTATATCTCTTTTCATTTAAATATCTAATAGTAGTGCTATGAATAATTTCTTAAGAAGTTCTAAATTATGACATATTGCAGTACAGCGAAACCCACAACTGCACACGGCGTAATTAAAGTTATTTCAATTTCACAACTAACTGCTGAATTGGGAAATAAGAAACAATGTAAAAAAAATGCCAGTACACTCATGTAAATGTTTTAACTCACATTCCTGAATTAAATACATAAGTCAGGTTATTTTTTACAGGGCAGGAGTCTTTATAGAATAGCATACTAAGTAGGCATTAATAACATTTTAAATAAAGCCATGTTAACACATAATACATAATACAGAACAGAGGTTGAGTTAGTGAGCTTAGAACTAGTAACTAAAATGAATAAGAGCGGCCATTGCAATATAATGAATTTCCAGGTAATTTAAAGGTGTCTGAGTGGTGAAAGCTTAACTTGTGCATTTGTATTCGGGCGAACATGAAAACAAACACGAATACCGGACATATGAACATGGTGGCGGCAAAGCGTATACGGAGACGAAGACACACAACACGAAGAATCTTCGTCTATATTTACTAATTTCCCTATTCCCTTCCCCATCTAGCCTACCTTATCTACGCAGCATCGCAGGGGTTAACGGAAGCTTACATAGTGGCAGGCTACGCAATATATGGCAATGTAGTGTGACAGAACTCCCAATATTTATGCTATTTATGCTATTACCGTATTTGCTCGCTTACAAGACGACCCCCCAATATCTGAATATTAATTTAGGAAAAAAAGAAAGCCTGAATATAAGACGACCCTATAGGAAAACATTTTTTACCAGTAAATGTTAATTCATGTAAACAATTTTTTTATAAAAGCTATGATTGAGAAAAATCTTTTCTTTTTTTATTTCCTTTTATTTTCCAACCTGCCCCCCAGTTATGCACC